>PVIR01009448.1:21845-53260 GCA_004026965.1 Petromus typicus | reverse complement strand
TATATCCCCAAAAGGACAAGACTATAGGAAAAGTACTTGCAGCTCATCTGTTAAATGTGCTAACCAGGAAGAACCATTTCCAATGAATACATTTAAAAGGGCTTTGTATGAAGTGGATTTATTTCAAATGCTGAATGCGGACCTCTTAAAACATGAGGAGACAACCCTAAAGAGAATGACTGAGTATAACCACCCATTTTTATTCAAAATATGCAGTGAGTAAAGGCCCAACTCGGAGGCTGGATGTGGTCCAACACTATTATTACAGCACAGCAGTTCATTTTTTTGAAGTATCCAGCCTTCCCAAGCCTAAGTAATTACCCAAATACTTAAGATACTTAGAGCACATGAGGATAGATCAGTTTTAAAGTACAGCATTGTGTTTGCCAAAACATCAGCCCAACAGGCTTGCTCAAGGGGGCAGGGTCAAGTGAAGCCTCCACAAGGAAGCCAGAGAGCACATACTCTCTGGACCAGCTTTAGGAGCCAGGATCACAGGAGAAAGGAGGAATGATTTCCCATAAAGATGGCACAGCTTCGGGGCCGGGGAGTTAGCTCAGTGGTTCCGGCGCCTGTCTTGCAAGCGCAAGGGCCCAGGTTCGATTCCCCGGTAACCACATAACAATACTGGGTATGGAGACCCACACCCAGCAGCAACCAGTACCACATACCACAGTGCCGGGCGTGGTGGCTCATGCCTGTAATCCCAGCACTTGGGAGGCAGAGGCAGGAGGATTGCTGTGATGTGAGTTTGAGGCTGAGCTCAGGGCCAGCCTGAACCACAAAGCGAGACCCTGTCTCAAAAAAAAAAAAAAAAAAAAAAAAAAAAAAAAAAAAAAAAAAAAAAAAAAAAAAAAAAAAAAAAAAAAGATGGCACAGCTTCTTTGAAGGTTGTGTCAAGTAGGATACTGAGGAGTACTTGTAATAAGCAGCAAACACTGACTTGCAGTGTTCCCTTATTGGTGATACAGCCAGGATCAACTTAGCAAATGTCAGAAGGTATTCACTAGAAATAATTTAGTCCGAAAAATAAATGGAAGCCTGACTGCACTTTTCCCTCCCAGGCTGATACCCAAGCAACAGAACACAACTAGTATGATAAGGTAGGGATAGAACATTAGCTTCTATTGTCACCGTTTCTGTTGTGAAGATGTAAGCCCAAGTCTGTCCCAAGCTCAAGGCTAAGTACTAAAGATGAAAAGATGAATAAATTATCACCAATTAAAAAAACGTTCTGGTAGTTTCCAGGCAATCCGGCAGTTCTGGCTCTCAGTGGTACTTCTGCACCTTCGCAGCCAAAGACACCAACAAACACTACTTACACCGGCTCTAAAGGAAAGATGCCATCAGCCAAAGAACAGATTACAGAACTGTGCGACTTTCTCTGTGATGTTGGCAATCACTGTTCATAAAATGCTTCCTATGGGCCGGAGAGTTAGCTCAGTGGTTCCGGCGCTTGTCTTGCAAGCGCAAGGACCTGGGTTCAATCCCCGGTAACCACATACCATACTGGGCGTGGAGACTCATGCCCAGCACCAACCAGTACCACATACCACAGTGCCGGGCATGGTGGCTCATGTCTGTAATCCCAGCACTCGGGAGGCAGAGGCAGGAGGATTGCTGTGATGTGAGTTTGAGGCTGAGCATAGGGCCAGCCTGAACCACAAAGCGAGACCCTGTCTCAAAAAACCAAAAATAAAAATAAAAAAATAAAAATAAAATAAAATGCTTCCTAGCCCTCATCCTGCCTTAATCTTGTGTGCAACAATTAGTAAGATTTAACATGAGAATGCTGTAAAAATTTATTTTATTTAACATGTTTCTTCACTCACAACTTCAGCTCCATGAAGGCAGGGGGTTGAATCTTAGAGAATGTTGAAGGTTTTTTTAAATTGTTAGAGTAAAAGACACACGGCTATTAACACCCCTCAAAACATTCCCCTCCATTTGAATATGCATATGTCATTGTGCTTGCCACCCGCTGAAGCACTTCTGAAAGTTCTCTTTGAAGTCTGTCATGGCTTCCTTGGGGTTCTGACCTGACTCAAAAGTGCTCATGGTCATTTTGACTTTGGGGAAGAGTCAGAAGTCATGTAGTGCCACATCCAGTGATGAAGGTCGATGAAGGTTCCCTCTAACATTTTGTGAGCCTGACTTTCTCCTCGATGGCACTTGGCAGCAGCCCTCACAGAATTTTTGATCATATCTCCTACAGACATTAGTGATGGAGGATTTCCAGAAGTGCCTCCGAAAGTGTCAAGAAGGATACAGTGTGTGCTCCAAGACTGAAGAAAGATTTTTGAATGAGATTAAAGGCAATACATCTTCCACTGTAATAAATTTGTTTGGTTTGATCATTTACTTTATATTTTGATCATTAATTGTATTTTAGAAGAGTCCATAACAGTGTATGAAATATGGAAAGAATCCAATCAGAATATATAGAAGAAATGAAGAAAAGGAGAGAAGGAGGGAAAAAAATGTAGAGAGAAACAGGAACAGCAGGAAGAAAGAAGAGAGTAAAGAGGGCGATATTTGTCCTTAGAGCAGAAAAAAATGGTCTTCTACCGTGTATCTCTGGATCGCGTTTAGTAAATGTCACTTAGAGAAAGTCACTTAAACTATCTCAAATGTCATTTCCTCACTTAAAAATTAAAAGCAACTCCATGTCCAGGAACATTTCAAAGACACACACACAACACAGGTGTGCATGCTCACATGTGCTCTATCACATTTTATTCTTTGCCAGCGCCATGACTCCTTAGCTCTCCAGTGGTTATGGTACCTACTGAGACTCAGAGCTCTTTCAGCATCTCACTCAGACTTAAGCTGTGCGGCAATGGATTGAAGAGTTTCCAACAGGTGTCTCCTCCAGTTTCCACGAAATACTGCACGTCTTCATGAAGCATTCTTCATTTCCAGGTTTGTTTTATTTTCTTGTGCATTCTCAGAACATAACTTGCTCCTTATTCAGTGTCCAGAGAGACAACACACTACTCTTTATATTGGCTTCAATGCCTGGGGCCGACTGTGTCAGACACTATCTGAGTGGGTTACCTGTGTTAACGTGGTTGATCCTATAAAACTCAGCCAGGAGCAAAATGCCTGTGAATGTCACGCAGCTCCTGCATGGAGCACGACTGGGCTCCAAGACACCTGTCCTCAGTGAGGTCTGCTGTGGACTTATTTTCATGGCTCCCAGAACTCTGGGTGCTTACACACATACACACACACACACACACACACACACACACACACACACACACTACTGTCTCATTTATGTCTGAGATGCTACAGAGTACAAAAGCAACCTCAGTATGAGACAGAAAAAAATGATTCTTTATAAAAGAAATCTGATGTGGGTGTCACTCAACATGGGTTTCATTCCAAATACTCACAGGACCACATGGGTGGCCCCACTACAAAGGGGAGCCACTGTTGGGCCCTGATGAGCAGTTACAGCTTATAAAGGAGCCTTGGGTTTATTTTTGGAATCCAGAGTCAGAGAACAAGGTATTTCCATATTAAATCCCTTGGGCATAGTGAGCTGGGTACTCGGCAACCACATGTGTCACTTAGAGTCAAAGCAGTCTGGCACCTGTGTGATTCCTTTGGCTGGCTCTCTGTGGCCTGGCAGCAATAAATAACAGGGCAGGAGCCAGAATCCGTGCTCCACATCCTAAGGCTTGAAAGAAAAGCTGTACTTGAGCAATGCTTCTTTCTGTGTTGCAGAAAAGGGAAGTGGAGATTTATTTCTTGGAGGGCAAAGAGGAATCAGCCTGTTCCCCCACCTCTGGCTCCTGCAGTGAACAGCTAAGGCCCTGAGACCTACTCAGTCTTCACCACACACAACAATCCTCTGTGGCTTTCTCTCCTTCTTGCACTTTGTTTTTAAACTTTTTTGGTGAGTATGTGTATATAACCGTCCTATCACCACTGCTCTCAAAGTCTGTCATCACACCAAAGGGCAAGAGCAGTGATAGAACCACACGCAGTTACTCCCATCTCCTCCCTTCATGCATCCCTGGAGACCTCGTCTATATTTTGTCTCTGAATTTACCTCTCCTGCATTACTCATCCAAGTGGGATCACATAGTATCTGTGCTTTGGTTTGATATAATTTCATGATTTTATGTTAATCCCTTTTCAGCCCAATTAAATACAAGCACTATACCCTAAAGGAGCAGTGAGCAGAGGAGGCTGGGAGGTTCACAAAGCCCAAGGCTACCTCACTGCCTTAGACCTAGGAAGTCATCTTATTCTCTAGGAAATCCTGGACTTTTATTAAGCAACTAGGAAGAGCAATCTGAAATACTTACTCTATAAGCTCAAAATCAATGCTTTTGAGAGCTGTCCTCCATTTACCTGTGGAGGAATGTCTTGGACAAAGCATATCTGGCCTTGGCGTGAGAGGTTAAATGAAGTAGTTGATAGACATGTGGCCCCTGGTGTACCATCTGGCTGACTCAGCATGTTTTAGCTTTACAATTCTTTGAAAGCAATATATACTGAACAGAAATTATACTGTGAATTCTCATCTTGGCTGAGGCCAGTGATATGCAATATGGTTTGCTCATGTTTCCAGAAAGGCCAACAAGCCATAGCTTCGGGGACCCCTGAGGGAACAAGAGAAAATGTGCATACCCTACAGGGTACAGCGCTGTTAAGTCAGGATGTTTCCTAGGTTAGGGATTTTTTTTTTTTTTTAAATTTTTGAGACAGGGTCTCACTTTGTGGTTCAGGCTGGCTTGTGCTCAGCCTCCAACTCACATCACAGCAATTCTCCTGCCTCTGCCTCCCGAGTGCTGGGATGACAGGCGTGAGCCACCACACCCGACACTGTGGTATGTGGTACTGGTTGCTGCTGGGTGTGGGTCTCCACATCCAGTATTGTTATGTGGTTACCGGGGAATCGAACCTGGGCCTTTGCGCTTGCAAGACAGGCACCGGAACCACTGAGCTAACTCCCCGGCCCATAGGTTAGGGATATGTAAATGCTCTGACAAGTCCTACTTTCATCTTATATTGCTTTATCCGAAATTAGCCCTACTGTAAATTGAGAAGCACTTGTAAAGTTATTTTTTACGGCCATCATTGTAAGATATTCATTACTCTTATTCTTTTTATGTTGAAAGTGTTATTGCATAAGCTATCAGATTCAAGTGACCTACATTACACTCTAAATATAATTATGTACAACATTGAGTTGAATTGCATAATGAGTTACTATGATACATTTGGTAGGCTCTGAATTAAATATTCATTAATTATAATATAACAGACTCATTTCTGTTTTTAACATATCTATAGGGTTTAGAAACTACACCACTACAGCCTAATAAAAAGTTCCTTGCACAAGAACAACAGACAGCTATATTTTGGGTTGAATTACTATTCTGGATTTTTTAGTCACACATCATTTTGATTAATTTTTGCTTTAAATCACCACTTAAACTAAAATTCTAACAAATGTGACAGTAGCTGTTTCTTGATATCAATAAGATAAGCAAAAATTCTAAAACAAAGGATATATTTATATATGAGTTTACTGCAATAAAAGAGGTATCAATATTATTATTCCATAATTATTAGGGATATTTTCTGAACCAGAAATAATAATGAAATAGAAACCAGAAAAGAATCTGAAATTTTAATTTGACTATAAAATAACTGTTCTGAGCACTGAAACTGATTTACTCACTTTCCTGTCACTAGGAAAAAATACAAGACACTCTTGAAGAGGAGGTTTATTTGCCTTAAATTTTCCAGTGGGTTCAGTTCATGGTCAGTGGCTCCAAGACAGAAACGGCTGGTCAAAGGGCCTAGCAGAGGAAAGCTGTTCAACCCATGGCAACCAGGTAGCAGAGAGAGATAAAGGGAGGAGCCAGGGAGGAAAACAGCACCTTTTCCTCATCACAAACAACTCCAACCAGCCTGGCTGACAGCATGTTCAGCTATGAACTCAAGGAATTAATTACCTCATGAGTTCAGTATCCCTAGTATTCAATCACCTTCTAAAAACCCCACATCTGAAGACATGAAACTCTAGGGGACATTTCAGATCCAAATGACACTACCAACGTATGCATTCAGAAAAGTAAACATGATTGTACAGTATCCTTTCTATTATACTGCTCCTGATTCATCCCAAAACTAGTCAGATGGCTGCTCTCATGTGTCCGCTTGACTGGGCCACAGGCTGCCAAGACAGCCAACTAAACATTAAGCTTTGGCATGTCTGTGGGGGTGTTTCCTGAAGAGATCAGGATTTGAACTGGGAAGCTGAACAAAGCAGTTAGTCTTCCCCAGTGTGGACCAGCACGACTGTGCAAGTTGCTGAGGCACAGAGAAGAACAAAAAGGTGAAAGAGGACTGACTTCTTCACACTCTGTTGTCTGCTGGTCAGAGAGATTGGCCTCCTTCTCTTGGACTAGGAGGCTCTGCTGTCAGAGTCCATGGTACTCAGGCTTCTGGGTTGAGACTGCTGGTCTCCTAAGTGTCCAGCCCACAGGTGTCAGACTCCTGGACTTTCCCACCTGCAATAACATGAGTCAATTCCCTGTAATAAATCTCTTGTTATCTATTATATTCATATATGCTACTAGTTCTGTTTCTCTAGAGAAATCCAATACAGACCTAGACAGCAGGGCTTACTTTTATATCAAGTCAAAAGAGATCTATCTCTCTTTCAGTTTGCTTACCAATCCCAATTTTTCAGAGTCAGAGAGTATCCTTATCTTAGGGCCATGGCCAGTTCTGACCAAAAGACTATAATGGGAGGAGGAAGCATAAGGTTCTGAAAATATTTTCTTGATTTTTTATTAAACAATAGTAAGAAAAATTTTCTTTCCTCATTCTGCCTCCTCAACACAATTGTGTGACAATCATTTCTCTGAGAGAAAAATAATAAAATCATGAAGAGAAGTACCTTCAACCAGGCCATTACTAATTGCTAAACCAATCCTAGCAACTTCCCAGCTTTGGAAGTCTGGTGTACTCTTCAAACAAGTACGAGCACACTGAAAACTCTGCATTTCAACTCAGCTGAAGAGAACTTGACTGTTACACAGCCATGCATTCTGCTAATTGCTTCAGAAAGGACCAACCCCTTCAGACACCTGTCCCTGGTTGAAAAGCCAGGCCACCAGCACAGGCTTTCCTTTAAAAAAAATTTAAAAAACAAGAGCCTCAGAATCAGAAGTGAATATTTTTTCACCTTAACTGGATATCTTGTAGTATGTACGTGTGTATGTATTTAGCTTTCAGGAAAACTAGTAGAAAGCTTATTTTAAATTAAATTTGGTTGAACGGAAAACATTTTGCTGACAAAAATTCCAGAATCCCCTCAAAAGCAAGAGGAAGAGAATGTATTTTGGAGAGCCCTACATAACTGAATCATTCTCAGTAATATCTAATTTTCCTAGAGCAAACAATATTTTTTCACCAAGAACCTAACATTTTTTACAGTGTAAATCTGGCTTTTTCTATAAAGTTCATATTGACTCAATTTAATTTGAGGAATTTCTACAAGGCACATGTGTCTGGCCATGGAGCCTTGTTATCGGCAGTCTGCAGATGAGCAAAAAATGAGGTTACTCATGTTTCCAACCATCTTCCCAGTGAGAATCTTACCTAGAGCACAAATTGGACTTGATCTTCGAAGTTTGAAAGTGTTGCGTTTGCACTTTGATCTGTGTACAAGTCAGATAAAGATCAAGGGATAACAGTGATTCTGATCCACTCCTTCAGGAGCAAGCTCTCAGATTTTCCATTTCTAAGAAACTCCCAGCCTGGCTTATACTGTCAGGCTACAGATCACACCTTGAAAGTCAAGACTCAGTAATGTACATAAGATTCCATTTGCAAGCAGAAGACTGTACTTAGCAAAATTCTTCATCGTTATATAACTTCTCCTAGTCTCAGTTTTTTCATCTAACAGAAAGGGTGTAAACTATGCACACACCTGGTGGGTCATTTGGATGTTCAATGAGAGAACGTATTTAAATGTCTGAAAGATGTTGGCCGATAAGGAGCACTTTCCCTTGGTAACTACGACTGTCATACATGGAAAAATGAGTTTTACTGAGGACTGTGAAGTTCACAGATGAATCAGACAGGCATCTGCATGAACTGGACAGCAGAACAGGGGGCTGCAAAGGCCACCAAGTCCTCACTCGCCTCTGCCTCTTGAGAAGTGTACGTACCACCGTGGGATGGGCAGTGCCTTAGAGGAAGGCTGCCTACCAGCATTCACCACCTCTGCCTTCCTCTGTCTTCCAGATGGATAGCAGCTGCCTCCAGGCCATAAGCCAAAGCTGAGTGGACATTAAGCGAGTCAGCAAGGACACATAACAGGCACTGATCACACAGCGGCAAGACCAAGCCAATTCTGTCTTCCCTCCAGAAGCACGACTAGGACACCTTTCTCGCCTCACTCTCTGTGAGCCATTTAATCAGCAGGCCCTTGAATGTGAGTTCAGGGTGGGCTGTCAGGCCATTTTAACCGGGCAGAAGAGTGAAAGATGAATAGAAGGAAGTAAAGATGAGAATCTCAGAGGCTGATGGAAAAACAGAACTCGAGATCAAGGGCAGAGGGAAAGGACAGGCAAAGGAACTATCTAGGTTGCTGAGAGATTTCTCTTCTTGGTTCAAGTCCGTTGAGAGACTTAGTTGATTTTCGCCCAGATATCTAGCACAATTGTCCTGTGTCTTTTATTTCTAATCCTTCGTTCTTGCTAATTCGAGAGGGCTTCTGGTACTTAAAATCCAACAATACATGTTCAAAAAACATGAGCATTTAATTAGCCTCTTTAAACCTCAGTTTCTTTGTAAAAACAAGAACTTATTCATTTGTTTAGTAGACATTTATTGAGTGCCTACTGTTTGTTAAATACAAGATAGACGGGGAGAAAATAATAGCAAGAAATTCTGAGTAATGTCCTTATTTCATACAGCTTAAGGTAGAAAAGAAAACATAAGTTTTAATGATTACAATAATCATAGGAATAATTGCAAAATCATAAGGATGTTACAACTAAAGAAGTTAACGACATAGTAAGCATATATCCAAAGAAGGCTGACTTGACAGGGAGTCTAAGAAGGAATATGAATTGAGGTTAACAAGGCAATAATGAAAGAGAAAAGCATTCTAGAAGAGAGATCATCAGTTGTAAGTATCCTGGGGGAGAAAGAACATGATACACAGGAGAAGCAAAAAAAAAAAAAAAAAAAAAAAAAAAAAAAAAAAAAAAAAAAAAAAAAAAAAAAAAAAAAAAAAAAAAAAATGAAGGGACAGGAAACATTATAGAAAACAAGGAAATTGATACAAAAAAGCTGACCAAGAAGGGCAGCATCAAAACGCCCAGGGCTGTATGTGTCAGCACCAGTATTTTGATATTTATTCTAAATTACTTCTTTTAGGATCAGTAATTAGTTTTCAGCAGAGAAGACACACAGTCAGATATGCCTTTGAAAATTCCAAGAGGGCCACAATGTGGAGAATGGGCTGGAGAAAGTAACAGTGGATTTGAATGCACCAGGTGAGATGCTGCAGGATAAGATACAAAGACACAGGGCCGGGGAGTTAGCTCAGTGGTTCCGGTGCCTGTCTTGCAAGCGCAAGGACCGGGTTCGATTCCCCGGTAACCACATAACTATACTGGGCATGGAGACTCACCCCAGCAGCAATCAGCACCACATACCACAGTGCCGGGCGTGTTGGCTCATGCTTGTAATCCCAGCACTTGGGAGGCAGAGGCAGGAGGATTGCTGAGATGTGAGTTTGAGGCTGAGCTGAGTGCCAGCCTGAACCACAAAGGGAGACCCTGTCTCAAAAAAAACCTAAAAAAAAAAAAAAAAGATACAAAGACACAGATTATGAGTTTAATTTAAGATGTGCTGAGTTGAGAATTTTTTGAAACAGCCAAGGTGAGGTCTCATCTCCATAGCTGCTAGTGCAGGAGGAGGGAATCTGGCAGGAAGTACACACTGGGGAGTCAACAAGACCAACTTGTACTCTTCATGGAAGACATGAACGTGGGTGAGACTGCTAATGCGGTGATAATAACAAGAGCAGAGGACAGGACCTGGAGGGCATGCATGGATAACTGGCTCCTTAGGGGAGGGGTTTGAGGGCCAGGGAAGTAAGAGTAGAAATTCCTGTGTCATACGACAGAGGCTGAATGTGTTAGCACCAAAACAGAGAAAGCCAACAGCATGCATTAAGTGAAATGACAGCTGGAGGAATGAAACTAAGGTAGCACAACTGTGCTCTATAAAGAGGACCTTATAATTACTATTATAGTAGTTTACAGAACTCTATGAACATCAAACTGAATAATGTATGTCAGAATGCCTGACAAAAAGGTCTTCAACAAATGTAGGTGGGACCCTCCTTCCTCTTTGAAAGTTTACTGCCTTCTTTTATGTTCATAAATTCCCCCCAATACTAAGAAATACCATGGAGTAGTCAAGACAACCTGAGAATGAGAATACTGAAGAGATAAAAAGGAATGGAACTCATTAGAATAAAAAAATAAGGATGTACACTGAAGGAGTAAGCCAGGAATTAATGGAATTATCCAACTTCTTCCACTGCCAGCCCAGCACCAGGCACAAGCATGGCGTCCACACATGTGCACATTAGCACACATACAGAATGTGATTCCATCTTCAAATCCAGCAAAAAATTGAACGTCCATAAAATGAACTTATTTTACCATCACAGAGTAAGATTTATTACTTGCTGAAGATTTATCTGATATCAGAAAATAAGTTAAGTGATTTAAATAAATGGATAAAGATAAAATGGGAAGCACTCCCAGAGACAACAATCTCCATCACACCATGAGCAGTGTGAAACTGGGCAACTGGTCAAACACTCAGAACACTGGTTTCTTCTCATGCTTGCTAAAAGTCCCTTCCAGATTGGAAAGAGAACTCTTGCTTTTGACAATATCCTGTATAATGAATACAGGACAAGCTCTGAGGGTTAGCACCAGCTGGATAATTATGTATAAATAATACACTATTTCCGTGCTTTGTAGAAACAAGTTTGTATGGCATTGAGGCTTTCTGCCTTGAAAGGAGAGCTATGCAAATCTGATGCTGAATAGCTACAGAAAAGAGATTCCATAGCAACACAGATCCTCTCAGATCAAGTACATGTTCTAAGAAAGCAAGAGACATGCAAATGATCATAATCCCATGGACCAAAGCCTAAACAGGCTGTGCTTTCTCTAATCATGCTCTTGTGGGAGTGATTGCACCAGTCTGTGGCAATGCTAGGCACAACAAAACATCTAGGGATGAAGTCTAGGAGAGGGTATTCCTGCTATGGGAGTTTTTCTGTCTCTTTCTCCCAATCCCTATATATATATATATATATATATATATATATATATATGCACACCTATATATGTATATGTGTATATATATATATTCTTTCATTCACTTTATATCATTCATATATATATATATATATATATATATATATATATATATATCAAAGATATATATATAACCATCCTGTTTTGTATGTCCCAAGGCTCAGAACTAATTTTTAACATTTGATCGCACGCTACTGTTCAAGCCAAGTCTTAAACTGCTTCAAGTGCTTAGATGAGGAGGTCAAAACAAGGGTATGATGATGGATGAGCTCTTGGCTGGAAAACTCACACCTTAGTTAAGATTCAGGTGGGGGTAAGAGGATGGAAGTCTCACCCTCTGAGCAGTACCCAAAGGGATCCTTTTTTTGCAGAGATCTCAGAAGAAAATCAGTTACCACCAAGCAATCTGAACTTGTTTTAAATGTTAAGTTGTAGCAACAAAGAGGTCTCAAGCAGTTTGATGACAAAATAAATAAAAAAGTTGTCAAAGGCCCTTGGTCTGTCTCTGATCATTCACCGTTCACCAGCTTTGGCACCACATGACTGAAATGCTTCCAGTCCCCACCTCTGCATTTGTGAACACCAAAAGCCCACAGATTCTGAACTTCCCGAGCCTAAACGCAGTACCTCAACAGCACCTCCTGGAAGTCCACTCTTTGGTTGACTTTTCCTTGGCAAACCCCAATCACCATGGCTCCTTGTCACCAATCACACCATCTCTGCTACCAGAGCCCACGAAACAGGTCCCAGAAGCCGTTTGTTAACATAATTTCCAGTCCAGGCACCAGCCATCTCCCAACAGCTTCGTGACGTAAATGAGTTTTCCAAGTTTCCTTCATGGGAAAATAAAAATACTCAAACTTGCTTTTGAAAAGTCCTGCCAAACTTCTAGGCTTACGTCTTTTGAGGACATTTTTATTTAGGGCACCCCTGAGAGGTGGAAAGAAAAGTGTAACTTGGGAGACTGTTCCTATTTGGACAAATTAAGCCAATATCCTTTAGCAGGAGGGATGTTCAGAATGTACTTTCCTAGGCCTCTGCACAGAAGCCGCTGGGCTCACACTGCTGCCAGACTCTGCAGGTACACCGCACACAATCTGTGTGAGACTCCTTGCAGCTCGGCTTCTGTAAGCATCCTCCACTGCTCCCCATGGCAACTCTACTACTATTCCTTGTATCCAGTTGATAACCATCACATCTCTGGTTCCCAAAATGTTTCCCACAGGAACCACCCCAGTATGCAACAGAAATGGAGGCAACACATAGACTGGTGAGGGCAGTGTCCCAGTGACACTTTGGTAAAAGGCCAGAATGTGAGTCCGGCAGTCTTTGCAGTCATAGAATCCATCAAGGACACTATATATACACAGACAACATGCAAGAAGACAGATTTCCAGATTTATTTTAGCTAATAATGCTTGTAATACAAGTGTGATTTTTAAAAAAAATTTTGGTGGGCAGATAACATTTTCCTATTGGGGTTTAAAATTAGTGTTTCCTATTATCAATCCGATTGTGAGATCCATCCCCAAAGCCATTCTTATATCTCATGCCTGAAGTTGACTAAGCTGGTGTGGGTGACAATGCCAGGAGTTAGAGATTCTGGCTGAGCAAGAGTTCAATATTGATTCTACAACTAACTCTCCAGATGCTGACTGCTTCTCCAAGATGCATCATTTTTTTCCTCCTCTCAAAGATACCAAGAAGAACACTGTTCCATGAAAGAAGAGACAATAAACTTCTGAGAACCTGCGGGGAATTATTCTGCTTTATATGCTGTGTATATACTGACTGGATAATGACCACCACATTATCACAAAGTAGATGGCATGTGAGCCCCATTTCACAGAAAGAGACTAAGGGATGCAGAGGTTAAGCAGAAGGTCTGTGGCACTGCCTTCCATCCAGAAGTGCCAACTCAGAGCAGCTCCCAGCCCCTACCTATGTGTCCTATTGATGAATGCTGGCTATTATCATCTTTAGTCTTGTTAATGAGGTATGTTCATGAAGCAATTAGGATGAAGTTTTAATGCAGATTCCAGAACATAGACAACAAAATGAGTTTTGTCCTTCAAAGAGGTTCACCTTGGGAAGCTCTGTGGGTTCCAAATAAGAGAGCGACATTATTCAAAATGTTCTAGTTTCACTCTTTGAAACCATGGTTTATTAACTCCATGGGGGGCTTTCAATTTCATTACTGCACTGCCCCTAATTTCCCTCTCTAAATTATAAGCTAATATATATCATTTAATGAAATATTAGACCAACTCCTAAAACAGTCTGTTGCTGACTTAGAAAAAGAAGAACTCAGTATGTTCCTTTATAGTAAAACAGGAAATTAAACATCAGTCTAGGATGTTTCCCAGTTTGCCAAGGTTTGCCACCCTGATCTCCTTAACCTAGATCATTGTGGACAACACTCTAGAGATTAGGGGCTACAGCTCACAGGGGATCTTAGGTTTCTGTTGCCAACTGCTGCCTCCTGCCAGTGACAAGCCCCTTCACCTTCATGTAATGCTGTACACAGTGTTCCACCCCGTTAAGCTCACATGAGCAGGTGACCAGCACATGCTGAGCCTGCTTCACCCTGCATTGCCTGCATACACTGGTGTTTCATCCTCTGCCATGCTCTTCCTGCCCGTGTCAGCTGGACACTGCTGCCCTAAAACCAGCTCAGTTCCTTCCAGTCCTGAGAAGCTGAGACAAAGGGGAAGTCTCCCAAGAAGTAACCAGTTTTTATTTTCTCCAAACAGACTAAACATCAAGTCCAATTAGGAGGCAAAAGCACATCACCGAGAAGGAGATCAGAATCCACTCCAAGCAACTCTCTTGCAGCAACCTCAGAAGTTTTGCAGACACTCATGCAAGAACCATCTCCTAAATTCACACCTCCAACACTGATCTCTCCTCTGCACCAAAGCCAGTGGAATCTACTCTAACTATGGCCCCGTGGAAAGGCCCTGGCTTTCCACCATCCCAAGCACCTCAGGGAGTCCCTAACAATGTGCCCAAAAGGCTTCTTTCTCCTGGCTTTGCACTTGTTTTGTGATCCCATCCCAGGTCCACCAGCCTCTGTCCACCCTCCTTCCCTTACATATCGCTTGACCCTGTTCACTAGCAAAGTCCCCTCCTATCTAGATGTTTGTATCCAACACACATGTGATTTAAGCCAAAACTAAGGTTCGTATGTAATTTTGAATTTTCCAGAAGCCACACTTTAAGAGTTTTGAAAGGTATCATAATTATATTTTACTTTATGCCATATAACCATAATATTATAATTTAAATACGGAGTCAATAAAAATTTAAGGCTACCTCTTGCCTTATCTTTTTCATATAAGTTTTCAAAATGTGTATTTTAAGGTGTATTTTACTCTCAGAGCACATCTTGATTCATACTGGCTATATTACAAATACTCAACAGCCACATGTGGCCTGCAGCTGCTACACTCAGCAATGCAGACATAAATTCCACTCAACATTTGCCACATCCAAGGGTCAGCTCACCTTCATCTACTATGCAAGAGGACTTTTCTAGTTTTTAAATGTAAATTTTTCCTCTCTGAATTGACAAAGATATCCTCATACTTCATAACTGTAAACCTGCTATACTTCATGATCAGGGTCCAAATATGTGATAAACAATGTTTCATCCCAAGAGTATCTATTGTAATGCCGGATGTTCAATAAATATTTGCTATGTATTGATCACAAATTGACAGACCAACATAAACAGGGGGTGGAGGTGAAAGTGTAGTGATATTCAGCTGGAAAAAGTAACGATCCATTTGGAAATACATTTGTACTCTTCCAATCATTATTATTCAATTTAGTCTGTGTAGGTACAGACAGATGTGTGTGTTAAATATGTTAAATCTCAAATCTAGCATGTTAAAACTATGTCTATAATATTAGTCAAATATGAGAATGACAATAGGAAAATTGGAGATAACCATAGTTTTAATTCTTTCCCCAAGGGGTAAGGTCTATTTAGCTCACAGATTATAGAGGTTTCAGTCCATAATCAGCTGGCTTCACAGCAGGATGACAAGAAGGCATCAAAGAAGAGAAACAGCATGGACTGCAAGGTAGCAAAGGCAACATGGGACCTTAACGGTGTCTTTCTGCTCCTCTTACCCTGACTGCTGAGATTAGGGTGGGTGCCAAACCAGTCACTCATGTGTAGTGGTATAGTAATCATGTTCCCTTAATCCTAGCATCACACACTCTAGATCACCTATCTATGACCAATGAGCCTTTGCAGGCCATCTAGACCAAAACCATGACATTCCACCTCTAGTCCCCCAAAGACCCATGTACTTTTCTTTACATAAGAAACATTGAGCCCATCTCTAAGAGTTGCTGGAGCCCTAACAGTTTAAACATTGCTGAAAATTCTAAATTTTCCTCTGAAATTTAAGGCAAACTCTTAGGTGCAAGCCCCTGCACAATTGAGAAGAAAATCAAATGTTCCCAACAGTCAATGGCATAAAACAGACATTCCTCATATCTTTTCTCTGGTATGAGAAAATGAATTTATAAATGAGTTGTATTTTGTATAGTTGATGTTGTAAAATAGAAAATATTTAAAAGGAAAGAGGGTGTAGGGGTAAATAACAAGGGGCAAAAGAATGTGACAGCAATGAAGAAAAAGGAAACAAAGATTATTGTATACAGGGGGTGGACGTTGCAGTGCAGGTGGATAGGGGGAAAAATGAAATCAAGTCATGTCATATTCTGATACAAACTCTCAGTGTTGAATGTGATGATGATGTGTATTCATAATGTACCAATAAAGATTTAAATTAAAACAAAACAAAACAAAAACCCAACATTCCTGTTCAAAAGGAAAAGGGAAAAGAGAGGTAGGGATAAGTAAAGAAGGAAAAAAAAATGATGGTTAAAAAAAAGGAAACAAAGCTTATGTATACTGAGAGCAAGGAGTTGTAGGTAAGGCAGGAGAAGGGGAAAAAATGAGAATCAAGATGTATCATGTACTGGTACAAACCCTCAATGTTGAATATGGTCACAATGTATATATAAAATGTATCAAAAATCACTAAAAAAAAAGAGAGACAGATATTTCCATTCCAAAAGTTATAAATCAGGAGATAATAAGGAATGGGAATTAAGCAAGACCAAAATATAGCAGGGCGAACCTTAAACCCTGTAGTTCCAGGTCTAGCACCCAAGGCAATCTGTGGCAAGTGTGAACTCCAAAGGGCTGTGTGGCTCTGGCCCTGTGCACTACCGATGGTCACAGCTTCCATGGCTCCTCCCTTGGGCTGGTTCTGCTCTCCCCTTGCAACGTTCCTCAGAAGATCCATGACGTGGAGACTTCCGGAGTCTCCACTGCACCTTTGAATTTTGCATCCACAGCTTCACACACTGCCTCTTAGGGGCACACTGCCTGGCCTTGCAGGCCTCCTGAAATTTGGGTGGACACCTTTCTGACCCCACAACTCTTCCATTCTGCCTAAAACTAATGCCATGAGGAAGATACCACGGTCTGCTGCCAGCTGCGCAGCAGCCAGACTTCCTTCTCTCTTGGCTGTAGGGGTCTAGGAAAAGGAAAATAGAAAAGATGGCCTGAGGTCATCACAACAACCAGCAGAAATCCTCTCTTTGCAGACTCAGAATTGCAAAAGGGGAAGGCTTTCTTTGAAAAGAAAGCTCCAAAGCACCGTGCTCTGTAATGGCAGCAACCTATAGAATTTTTCCTCAGAATGGGGTTCAGAGTGCTCAACAATCCAGGCACTTGATCCCTAGAGCCAGGAGATAACAAAAATTTTAAAAGATGAATTCATACTGCGTTGGAGGTTTCTTGAGTAGCTGGTAAAGTCATCTACTAGAATGAGGTGTCCTGGAGGGATTGCTGTCTTTTTCATATTGTATCACTGGCCCATGGGGCTGATCAGTCTCATTAATCCACTGTGTCTAATTTAATTTCCTGAACTATAAGCTAATATATCAGTTAATGAAATACTGGAGTATTTCATAAGAAAAACTCACATTGACTTAGAAAGAAAAGCCAGAGAAATTTGAAGACCGGCATGTGAACCACAATGATGACACGTATGGTGTGTATTGTGTGAAGTAGGGAACCACTGTGACAAAGCTGGGAGAAATCACTCCCGTCTCCCTAACTGTTCTAAGGTTGGCACCAGTGGTCATAAACAGCAAGGCAAGGAGATATGGCCCCAACCCAATAAGATGTGCAGAGCACAGGAGCTCCACCTCCAAGAGAGAACTCCAACAGCCCTTCAGAGCAACAGACTGACAGAAATCACTTTGGAACACTAAATGAGCTATAAAATGGTCTCCTTCCCCAAAACTCAGTAAATAAGATAAGGGAGAAAGAATGAGGTCTGAAGAAGGTAAAGGACACATGATTTCAAGTAAGAAGCCAGACTAAGTAATTAGTTAGTAGTTAGTTAGCAGTATACTGTGCTCTTAAATAACAAAGGGGCACAATGCATATTTCATGGCTGGAATTGGCTTTGGGTAGGCTGTCAGATTTCCCTTCTAATAACCAAACTCTGCATCCACATCCTACTCTAGAATTAATCATGAGCATAAGCCAAGGCCCAAAATGTAAGTTAAGGTAAGTATTGTGTAGCATCTTTTCTTTTTTATTTTCTGTAATTATTTTTATGGCATGTAAAGTGCATCTGAATATATGGTATGGGGATGTATATCTATGTACACGCACACGTTCATGTGATGCAAGGGCTACACCAAAACAGTATTGAGCTGCTATGTTCATATTTCCCAATAGCAGTCTAGGAGCAACTGGAAAATCAAACTGGACAATGAAGAACAATACCTGTCAAGATGGCCTTACAGAATAATTAGATGGTCTTAGGGAATGATCAATTTTAAAATAACCCCTTTGACTGCTACACATGGCAACTTGAGGGCATTTCCAGTGAGCACTCAGTTCAGGTTTCCTTGACTTAGTATAATAAGTGACAAGCAGGGATGGACAAGCAAGGACAGTCAAACTGCTAGCAGGGAACCCAGCAGATACAAAACAAGCAGAGACATTTCATTTATTTTCTGAGTCTGTCAAAAAAAAAAAAAAAGAATCTTTCAAAACAATTGCAAAACTTTAAAAGAAGGATGTGTCACATTTACGATTCAGTGGCTGAATAACCATCATTACCCCTGACCTTGTCCCTATGGTCAGTGTTTCTACTCTTTTATGCATATGAATAGTAAATAGACCATAGACTGCGACCTGAGAAATTCCTTGTTGTCTACCAGCAATTTCTCCTTGCATAGCCCCTGTTTCATGAAGATATAATTCTGAATGAAGATCTTAGCCCCACTAGATGTCCCATAGAATGAGGAATGTGCTTTATACATCAGGATAGTGCCAGTGCTTGTCTCAAAGCTTATTATATAATAAAGACAGTATAAATGATTATTGAACCAAATTGAGAGGATGATTTTCTTCTGGAACCACTGGAAGAAAATCACTCTCTTCCAAGGCTGATGCTCTCCAGTATTACTCACAAATGGACATCCATTAAACCTATACTTAGAGTGGTGTTATGCAGGAACCTGAAAATACTTTAAAGTAAGAAAAAAGAAGCTGGAAAAAGAGCCATTCCCTAATGCCTTTCCACCTCAGGATCCAGCTTTATGCATTCTGAAGACAGAAAACTATTCCTGTTTGTATGGAGCATAAAAAACCATAAGAACATTAAAATGAAACAGAGTAACCTTATTCATACTTCAGTGGATCTTATGATTTAAAAAGCAGAAAGGGAATCAGCAGTTTAGAATGCTTTAGGTTTGTTCAAATCAAATATGCAAAAGGCCTTACAGATTCTGAAATTTATTTCTCTGCTCCAAGTCTACTAACATGACAGAGAGTTATTTGTGATGTAGGAAATAAAATAGGAGAAAATATCTGACTCTTCACATGTATGGAAATTATGCCAAATAAATGATGACAGTTATGAGTCTGAAAGGAGAGGATATATGATCATATATTCCCAGATAGTTAGTGTAAAAATATTACAGAAATATTAAATTATGCAAACTTGCAACCATTTGTGACTAAAAATCATTTATAATTTTAGTAGTAGAACAGTGTGCACAGGAAAGTCTGATAGGCCATGATATAAAAGTCTCCTATATTTTTTGTATCTCCCCTCATTAATTCCTTAAGTAAGGTAACCAAGATACAGAGCTAAGTGTACGTTCACACCTATACTATGTATAAAGTCACATGAAAATTATTTGGAACCAAAATATTTATAGTTATCTGAAGGTATATATTTTGAGTAATTTTAATTTATTATAATTTTTGACTAGTATATGTTTGAGAAACATAATAAATAAATTGGTCATGGAGAATCAGTTCATACATACATAACATTTTTATCTCTTAAGTTCCCTTCTTCTCACTTCCTTCCCATATCTTTAGTCACAAATCTCCTTCCATTCCCCTCAAAATCTTTATCTCCTTGTTTCATAACACCTACCTTTTATTTTGCTTTTAAAATTTGTCATGTAGCTTTCTCATATAAGAGAAACCACGTAATATTTAATTTTCCATATCTGACTTACCTCATTTAG
Organism: Petromus typicus; assembly: GCA_004026965.1. NCBI lineage: Eukaryota > Metazoa > Chordata > Mammalia > Rodentia > Petromuridae > Petromus > Petromus typicus. The sequence goes on along the minus strand of PVIR01009448.1, from coordinate 33,284 downwards.
CATTACAATCTCAAAGTATAACCATTTTTCTACACTTACTCAAATGCATTCTTCTTTATCGCTGAATGGTACTCCACGGTATGTGTGTTTGTGTGTATGTATCATATTTTCACTATCTGCTTATCTGTTGATGGGTAAGGAGCCTGCTTCCTAGATGTAGTTTGTATCAGTTATGCTGCTATAACCAAGAGTATGCATGTATCACTGTACTATGACGTCTTTTATTCTTGCAGGAAGATTTAAAATAAAAACTAAATGAAGCCAAATCACTGGTATGTAGTACAATTATGCAAATACTCAGATGTTTAATTCAAGTACACGATTCCTTGAAGAGTATTATCTGTCAACTAATGAGTCCCCATGTCCTAAAAAAATCTCTAAGAAATAAAAGAGAATGCTTTCCAGGATATATTATTAAGTGAAAAAAAAAAAAAAAAAAAAAAAAAAAAACAGAAAATCAAGCCAGAAAGTCATAAAAGTACCTAAATTTAGGAATAGAAACATGACTATCACTCCTTAACTGCATGTTTTTAAGTATATATAATATATATATATATATGTATTATATACATATGAATTTTTGAACCATGTAACTGTTTCTTGCATTCAAAAATACAAAAAAAATCAGAAAAGATGAAAACAAAAAAGCACTATATTTGAAATTCTATCTGAGTACTATATTTGAATTCAAGGAGTTCTGAGTGGGAGACTAGCACTGTGATGAGACAGTGAGGTTCTTACTCTTCAGAGACTCATGTTATGGTATGGGAGGGGCATCATTACACCCACAACTCACTGGCAGATGGCCCAACAACAATCATGCAATTCTACACATATTTTCCTGGGTGCAAATGCATATACCAATTGAAACAGGAGCAGTAAGGTGAGACAAAAATCTTTAAAATGGGATGAATCCAGGTATGACATACTGAATACTTATGTTCCCCAAATTTCATTTATTCCCCCAAGGTGATGGTATCAGGAGACGGGACATTTGGCAGGTTAATGAGGTCATGACATAGCTAGCACTCATGAATGGGGAATGGGCTTTTGCAAAAGGGCCCCCAGAGAAATGCCTCACCTTCTTCACACACTATAAGGATACAATGAGAAAATGACAATCTGCAAACCCAAAGAGACTTCATAAACAAATCTGAAGCATGCAGACATTCTTATCTTAGATTCCCATCCTCTGTAACTGTGATAAATTTCTGTTGTCTATAAACCACTCGGCTTGTGGTACTTTGTTGTAACAGTCTTGAGTGAAGACGACCAGGTAAGCCTATCAAAAATTATTATATCTGGACCAGGGATTTAGCCCAGTGATTCCGGCGTTTGTCTTGCAAACAAATGCAAGGGCCTAGGTTTGACCCCCGGTAACCATATACAACAATGTCGGGCGTGGTGACTCACACGCACCAGCAATCAGTACCACATACCATGGTGCTGGGTGTGGTGGTTCACACCTGTAATCCCAACACTTGGGAGGCAGAGACAGGAGGACTGCTGTGAGTTCGAGGCTGAGCTCAGAGCCAGCCTGAACTACAGAGCAAGTCCCTGTCCAAATAAACACACACAAAAAAACATTATATCTGCACTTCTTCTTCTATTACTGGCTAAATTTTAACCCTGAGCCTGGGAAAGCTGCTGGAGGTAGCTGGCCTCAGTGGTAGAGAAAGAGAAGATGAGAGGCTGTGGAAGGAGTTAGATCACATTTGGGGGGATGAGATTGGGTACTAGAGACTTTAAACAAAGGAAGAAGTGTAGCAACTAGGACTTGCTTCCATAAGGATGAAAACAACAGGTACATAAATTTGGAACAAAACTGTCAATGTATTACTAAAATTAGTTCCTACTTTCCTACTGTAGTTTCAATAAAAGATAATTAAATTTAAAATGTCAATCAGTGGAACTAAATGGTCCTCCAATAGATTGCAAGTCAATCGTGAAATATATTTTGGACTTTTTTATTTTTCACAAGAGTTCTTTCATTTCAATAAATACATGATTGGGGAGCAAGAAAAGAAAGTTAACACTGACCCACCTCATGGGTTCTTTTAATGATATATCATCCTTGTCAATGAGAGCAAAGACATTTCCTTGCACTAGGGGCTTCTCCTTTCCCTCAAACTGGCTCCTCCCCAGTCTACTCCAGGGGCCCGTGGTAAATCAAGGAGAATTGTTAATGTGCCTCTAGACATGTAATAAATGGATAATGAAGTCATTTTGAAAATGCTACTATAACAACCAGGAAATCAGAGTGTCCCCTAGCTCCACATTTCCTGAAAATCCTTAAACAGAGTAAATACAGGATCCTTCTGTGAATTTAATTATTTTTTAAAATTTTGTTTTAAATACTTAGGATACAGGAAGAGTGTCACTTTCTAAATAAAATAACCACACTATTATTTGCATAATATTATTTCGTGATCAAAGAAAAACCCAAGAGAGTCAGTAGGCAAAGGGTTCCTGCCATTTATGACCTTAGTAAGGAGTTTAACAGTATGTAAACCACAGAAGAAATACTGGCCCTTGCCCTCAGAGAAAAATTTTACAACTAGCTAGAAAATTTTTCTTCCTAAGTTACTGATCTCTCTTCCTCAGCAACAGAACTTTCTATATAAAATGAAACAAACTAAAACTCATCGCATCCCAAAGGTGATCTGAGCTATGACTCACACACAGTCCATGTGAAGATGGGTAAGCCAAGTACTACGCAGAGTAGAAAGAATTACTGTACCTCCGGAAGGCCTTGTGTGAAGTCCAAGACTTTCCAGCATCTTCCATCAGGAATTTATGTCTGTGGGTAGGTGAAGAGCAACTATCTGTACTCTGACACAACTTCTCCAAACGTCTGACTAGACATGGCTGCCTTGGTCATTAGGGCGCAACCCTATGAACCAGGCTAAGAGTCCTCAGAAGTCATTTGCTATCGAGGATAACGAGGCGGTGCCTCAGCACTTTTATTACCAGTAGAATAAATGGTTCACAAGCAAAATGATGCTTCTGCTATTAAAATAAGTGGAGGGAAAAAAAGTCCAGGTACATAAGTATGTTTTATGTGAAATCCTCAGCCAACCATCTGCAAATCATTTTAGTTTTGTAAGCTAATAAAAAGTGCATGTGCCTTTCCTCCTGTTTATCCCCTAGTTTTTCTTCTGTCTACCATTCAAAAGAATATATTTTTTAGCTCCTCTTTGAACAACATTTTTCCACCAACTCCTCTAATGTATGCCATCTCTAAAAGTTGTATGGAAGAATTACCCAAACATGCTTTCTGAGCTTGTGTAAACCCCAAAGTAATCAAACAGAGCAATTTCCCCCACGTTTTAGCTGGAATCACACTAACACAATCCCACTGACCCAGTGCTACCCGCTGGCCCCTCCAAGTGCATACTGGCCCGTTCAGGGTCTTTATAATTGGGGTAGATACGTTTAAATAGATTTAAGTAGAAGGCTCTGCCAGGATACATGAAGAGAGAGTATCAGGTTCCCTAAGCACATTTGCCATTAATATTCCGAGCTCATGAATGCCAGTAATTTCTTGAAAATTTGACTTTCAATGTCAACTTAAATCTGATGATTTCTGTTCTCTGATTTAGCAAAAACCAATTATTCTACCTCCTCCAGTCCCACCAATGAAATTTTGTGGTACAAAACACAGAACAGGGTTATTGGTATTTCCCATTTACTCCCTAAAGATATTACTTTTCACTTCTATTTTCTGAGAATAACAAACCCATTGCAAAAGCAGTTTGCACTATTTCTTCTTGCTATTGGCAGATGAAAAATAGGAGGAGATAAGTCATTTATTTCTAAAGGAAAACCACATTCTCAGTATTCTCAATATTTTGCTCCGGGTAGTATCACTTTCAATCTGTTTTCGACATAGTACTGAATTTTCCACACTAAAAACCAGTCTACCCAGAAGAACCTATTTGACAACATCTAAGACCATCTGGATCCTGGATCCTGCATGTGTGAGGCTCACACTAAGCCCCTGGGAAATCTTCAAAAGTCCTTTTCTCCATAAAGGCTCCTTGGCTGTGTACACCAAAGCAGTTATCCAGGAAAGTTTTCCACACAGAAGAAAAAAATCTGCTATCTCTGTCACCTCCTATTTCATGGGGAACAGGGGTTTGTTCAGCCAGAGTCTTCTCAATGGCCTTGAGGGGAAAGTGAACTGAGCAAGAAAAGTCCATATCATATCAAGAGCTGAAGACATCCTGTTTTCTGTCTTTCCTTTTAACCCCTAATGACTCAGCCTCTTTTAATTTCTATGCAGTAGTGACCTCCAGTTTTACTGTGAGGTCACTGGAGCAAAGCATAGCAGTACATGTCTGCAACCTGACCAATCTGGGAAGCTGAGGCAGAAAGATCACAGATATGTGAGCCCTGCACAGGCATCAGAGACTTAGCAAGATTTTGTCTCAAAATTAAAAAAAAAATCCTAAATTGCTAAAGGTATAGCTCAGTGCAAAGTTGCTGGATTCAGCCATTAGTAATGAAGAAAAAGTGATACAACTGGATTTTAAAACTTCACTTTAAAAATCTGTAGATGGCTTAGAGTCCAATGTGTCACCTCTGCTATGCCTTCATGTCTCTTTCAGAACTTGTAGCTTAAAACCTTGCTAAAAATACTGCCCCTCTAAAGAGGCTATTCAGGTGGGAAATAAGCACATGGAAGGATGATCCTAATTGGGAAGACATGTATTAAAATTGAATGAGATGCCACTCTACACCTACTAGAATGATCAAAGTACCAGAGATGCCAATACCAAATGTGGTCCCAGACAAAGAGCAACAGGTTATCATTCATTTGCTGTGGCTGAGGATGCAAATGGTGCAACCTCTTGGAAGACAATTTGGAATTATAAAACTAAGCATAGTCTTCCCATAGAATACATCAACTGTGCTCCTCAGTTTTATCCAAAGGAGTTGAAAGTTATGTATACCTATGCAAAACTGCCTATACAGATTTGATAATGGCTTTATCAATAATTGCTAAAACTAGAAAGTAAACAAGAGGTACTTTATTGAGTGAATGAATAAATAAAATTTGTATACCCAGACACTGTCATATTATTATATTATTCAGAGTCAAAAAGAAAGGAGCTTCTAAGGCATTAAAAGACACAAAGAAAATTTAAATATATTATTAAGTGAAAGAAATCAATCTTAAAAGACTGCACATTCTTCCCAGGCATTGGTGACTCATGCTTGTAATCTCGGGAAGCAGAGGCAGGAGGACTGCCACGAGTTCAAGGCTAGCTTGGACTACATAGTGAGTTCAGGGCCAGTCTGAAGTACAAAGCTAGACCCTGTCTCAGTAAACTAAAAAAAAAAAAAAAAGACTGTACATTCTATGAGTCCAGGTATATAATATTCTAGAAAAAAATTATGGAGATAGTAAAATGACAAGTGGTTGTTAGGGGGAGAAGGGAATGACTAGGAAGAGCACATTGCGTTTTTGTAGGACCCTGCAATAAGAGTAACACGCTCATGTGATTTCATCAGTGGTGACACCAGTACCAATTTCATTTGGGATGTGGATAATGAAGGAGGCCAAGGGGTCCAGGCAGTATATGGGGAGTCTGTTCCATTTACTCAGCCTTGTTGCGAAACTAAGAATGGTCTCAAAAATAAACGCTACATAAAGGAGGAGAAAAACAAAACACAGTAAAAAGTGCATCATTCCTAGTTTAAATGACTAGAGAGTTTCGTTCAGAATCCTCAAAGGCACTTTCCTTGCATTATTATCTGTGATAAACAAGAAAATGAATCTTCAGCCATATTTTGGAAATAATCCTTAATCTTTTGTGTATTATTTATCCTTCCAGAATTATCCACATCTATAATTAATCATCTTTTGGCCTTTGATTGTGCCAAGCCACTCCTGACCTCAAATTCTTCCCATATTGTACAACACTGGCATGTGGTAGGAAAGCAGAGGCCAAAGAAGCTCGAATTCTTTGCTGTTTAGGTGATTTTTCTGGCTTTCTGACTTATTCTGACATGATCTTTGTTCCTTGGTTTGTGCTCAGAATAAAGGCATTACAGAATTCCTCTCTTCCGTCTCTCCCTTCACGCTTTCCCTTCTTCTTCTCCTTTTCTCTTTTCTTTCCTCCCTTCCCCTTTCCCTTCTTTCCTTCCTTGCTCTCTGAGAATCTGATGAAAATTATGACTCCTTTATGCACTTTCTGTTTGTGACTTCACCCTCTGTGGCTCTCTGACACTCATTCATAAATTCCCTTAGTTCTATACCATGTAAACAAAGCTTAATATCACTCATAACCACACACTATGTCCTCAAAATCTTACCACAAAAATGTTTCATCATTGCCGCAGAGATGGGAAAACCACCGATCTCCCTGAGCCAATTAGGTTTTCATCACTACCACCAACCATCGATAGAGCAATGCACAGAGAGAGGGTTTGGCTTGGTCAGACATGCAGTGTCACACACTATGAAATACTCTTCCCAGCCAGAGTCTCGCACTCCAGCGATTGTCAACTACATGAGTCAACTACATCTTGTACCCCAAAGCCCTAGGGTACAAGATTCTCCTCCAGTTTCCAGCTTGGTCATCCACTGACTATTTCCACTGGGGCCTCTGACAGTCACTTCCAACTTACCGACTCTGGAACACATTATCCTATCCTCAAATCTTACTCTCTCAACTCACTTCCTCTCTCTGTGGATAAAATCCTGCTCACTCTTCATCTACAACAAAAAAGTGAAGAAAAAAATTTAACCTTTATTATTCTTCAGCCTCAGGTCTAACCAATCAGCAACATTCCACTAATTCTAAGTCTTAAATGATTCCTGAATACATTCACTACTCTGGTTGCATATGATTTAAAATGCTGCTTTTCATCCTATGAAAGCACAGAAGCCAAACTTCTGTGTTCATTGACATTCAACCTCAATAGGGTGGTCAAAAAATCAAGCAGATGTCAGGGGCTGATGCTGGGAAAGAAATCTGTGAGAGAGGATGCTGGTCCCTCTTATGTATTTCTGGCCACATGGCAATTTGCCTCCACCCATCAGTAAAGTTTTTGAAAGGATGATTCTTGTTCAGTATTAATTAACTTTCAACTTAGTCAAGGAAATACCAGACTGAGACAGATAATAATTTGCTCATCAGAATAGATTCTCATGGAATTATCTTAGAAATGTGGTCTTTATCCCAATGCCAGATAAGAAAAACAATGGCTGTTGAAAAAGATTTCAGTCACAGCTTTTCCTCCTTGACAAACTAATACCTGACACAACTATCCCAGAAATACTACTTCTTACTACTTATTGATTTTTAAGTGATATATTTTTAAGTGAAGTATTTCTTTTTTGATTTTAAAATGGAAGTTCCATTAATACACTAAGAATCTTCAGGTTACTAGAAATAGATGCTGAAAAAAGATTGCTACATCTTGACTATGGTTTTAATGCATTATGAAAAAAGTTCAGGTGATGGAAGTGTGGTCCACAGTATGAGAGTGCTATAGTGGTGTAGCTTTACAAGGTGAAACCAGGCTGGAGCTGAGCTCAGCAGGAGAATGCTTGCTGTCTTGCCACCTGCCATGCACACACCCTTGGGTTCTGTTCCTGGAGCCTTGGCTTGGGTGGCTTTCCTGGGGGCCAATGTTTCACAGGTAGTCACATATCACTGCAAGGAAAAGTAAGCGTGTTCCAGTGAGACTGTCCTAGAAGTGGGCACCTGGAGATTTTAACCTGATTTCTTTAGAATTTTGTATCATAAACCTCTTCTCTTGCTGTTTTTACTCCATATTCTCTCACAGTAATAAGCCATAACCATGAGTGTAATATATTTTATAAATTTTCTGAGTCTTTCTAGTGAATCATGAAGCCTAGGGATGGACATACAGACCTCAATGTACCTGCTTGTCTGAGGAATCTGTAAGTCTTCATTAAGCAAAACTCTGTATTAGACTAATAAAAATCACAGTAAGCCAAATCCTAGGATGAATTAATGGACTTACAAAGTTTTTTTACTAAGTTTTTTGGATAAGGAATTAAGGTATGTTATGCACATGTACCAATTTCCCATAAGGGATGGAATTATTATTCTGCAAATACATACTAATAGAAAATGTAAGAAGAATAAAAATTCTATGGAGATCTCTGAAAAAAAGGCTTGTTTGGTACAGGAAAGCAAAGGCACTAAATAATGTGATTGTGTCTTATTCTGTCTTTATACTGTGAATAATATTAACAACATGAAGTTTCTACAGAGAAATATAACAAAGATAGAGACAGTTTCAACAACTCGTATCAACTGGAACATATATTTTTAAAATCTCACTAAAATGAACTGATGACACACTTATATTCTATTCATTGACTTGGCATCAGATTTGATGCAGGAATGCTTCCCTTCTATTTGTGGATTGTCTTCGTGTGTGTGTGTGTGTGTGTGTGTGTGTGTATGCCCATGAGTGGGTGTGTTAATTTGTCTTAACATAAGAAGGAGGATAAGGAATTGTGATGTAACATCAAGGAAGAGAGCTATTTCTGTCATTCTGACATACTTTCAGTATTGTCATGATGACTTCCACAGTTCTAAACACTGCAATCTCAACTAAGCTTTTCCAGAATCCTGAGAGCTACCAATACATATTTTCTTGCTTTTAATAGCCATGAAACCACTCTCAATCCAGAGAAACTAGTTTTCTTGGTACACTATTACCTGAATTTGAGTTTCTACTAGGAAATTGACAGTGGAAATAGATGTTACAGGGATTCAACAGGATCTGTAATCCTTCCTGCAAAAGGGCGAATTCAACATATTGAGGCAAATAAGAAAAGAAGTGACTGAGCACTGAAAAGGAAGGGAACATAAAACACAAAAGAAAAGTAATATTTTTACAAAGTTTTCTTTGAAAAATAAAAGCCAAGTCAAAGCAATTATCTTTCATTAACTATAAGAGCCAACATGTCCATGTCGAATCAGTAAGTGAATAGATAAAAACAATGTGATACACACAAATACAAGTAATGCATATTTTATTAGCTTCATTCAGCCTTTCCACATTTCTCCAAAATATGCTGCTGTACAACAAAAATATATACAATTTTATTTGTCATTTTAAAATAGTAAATACATAGAACACCTACACCTCAGATTCTATTCCTTTCCATCAGGGATTCAAGAACCAAGATCTGAGTGGAGGTAACAAATCAGGGGACAAATTTCCTGCTAGTTTCCCCAAAGTGGAGCCAAAGACATTCTCATGAAAATGTTCCCTGACTAAATGCACCAGAAGTAAACTCCCAGGCCCAAGGAGAAGTTTCTCTCCTAGAAATCAGTATGAACATGGGAAGAGAACCCAACACTGGCCACACAATGTCTGCCAACCATTTTTGGGTTTTGGAGCCACCAGGAATAAACAGGAAGGACAAATTGGAAGAAGTATTTATAAGGAAGACACCAGGCAGAAGCCTGAAATGTGTGTTCAAATATTTAAGACTTGTCGTATAAAAAAAAGCTACAGAGGAGCCCGATGTTGTGTCTACAGGCTATCTGGGAAGAAGTACAAAATAAGAGTTTTTGTCATAGTGAAGAATAGTTGAAGAATTAAAAGTTAAGAATTTCCACCTCCAGGGAAATCTGTGCTGACTTGGGAAACTGGGAACTATACTGAAGCAGGAGAGTCAAAACCTTGAACAAAGTCAAGGTAGCCATTTAAGGTAGTATGGAAGACACTCTTCTATGGGTCAGAGGTTGTATCATATATATACGGACTCCAAGAGTCTATGTTGCTTCTGTTTAGTATAACTTACAAAGTCTATCATGAAGTGTGTGAACCACACATTTGGAAGGAAGTGGTTTAAAATGTTGATAATGATTATCACTGGGTAAAGAAAGATATTATAATTTTATACTTTTTATCTATGCTCTTTACATGGACAAGAGTGTGTACAGCGTTTATGTGGAAAATTATAAACATTTTATTTTCTTTCTCCATTGAACTGTTTTAAGTTAATTTAGATATTGTGATACTAAATTATAATAATTAAATATGGACATTGAAGAGACCAAATAATCCTATTGTGACTTACATTACCAAAAGCTTATTTTCTAAGAATTACGGCTCGCTTTTGAGTTAATCTAAGATCAGGGCAGTCTAGAGGCAAAGCAAAGCAAAAAACAAATACTACAGAAAAGCAAAACATTGTAGGTTTCCTCCTCCAAATGAATTCAGTGTAAAAGGGCGAATCAGCACAGGTCAAAGCCCACAAACCAAGTGAGCTGCTGCACTCAGAATAGCTATGGAGAGTTAGCACAGCTCCACTGACCTTGAAAACAGGGAGATTTAATTCTGAAACCAACCCAGGAATTACAAATGACACTGAGAGCCCTCAGCCTTAAGCACTCCAGGAAGTCTACAACAGCTTCCAGTTCTTTCTAAGAAGATTAAAACCCTTCCTTGGCATAGGTGATCTTCCCAGGGACCACAAAGCAATTCTGAATGGTGTGAGAAGGCATATAAACTCTTATGCTTAATTTTGCCAGTCTAGTTTTGATGGTGAGGTCGTCCATTTCTAATGCTGATGACACACTTATATTTTATTCATTGACTTGGCATCAGATTTGATGCAGGAATGCTTCCCTTCTATTTGTGGATTGTCTTCTTGTGTGTGTGTGTGTGTGTGTGTGTGTGTGTGTGTGTGTGTGTGTGTGTGTATGCCCATGAGTGGGTGTGTTAACCAGGCTTCCCTCTAATGGCCCAGCAAGCTCCTGCCCTTTCCTGTTTAGTGTGCTGGGTCTGTTTTGAATCAAGGCTCTAATTGCTTTGAGATTCTGACATAAGATACTCATTGTTTTACACTGATTGAAGGACTGCTTGATCATGCCTCCCAGGACAGCATGCTAACCAAAGATGACTGTGGAATTCCCCTTGTTCCCACTGTACTTTTTCACTCCAGAAAAGGTGCATGTAAGCAAGTTACCAGGACACAGAATCCTTTGGAAAATTTTCACAGATGCCTGGTAATCGCTGAGGACGCCTCTCCTTACACATCCCCAGGATCATGTTGTACCTCACAGCCACTAACTCATGCTCATAACGGGTCACTGTGTCTTTGCATGTACGTGTGTATCCTCTGCCCTTTAAAACCAGGAGCTCTTAAACAGCTGGAGGCACGTACTCTAATATTTTTATTATACTTCAAAATCTTCCAAGGAGACACAGTTTGTTTTCAGAAGTGAGTTAGAGAGATGCTGATGGACTGGAATCTTCAACACAAGATCCAGACTGGCAAAACCCAAACTATTCAAAAATGTTCTTTTACCACATTCTATAGACTCCTCTTAGTCTATAAATAGCATATCTTAAAATCCATTCTATAAGGTGAAAGGGGACAATGTTGAGATTGTAACAAAAAAGTAAGGAAACAAATTTTATATATATGGGGGG
>PVIR01009448.1:0-21745 GCA_004026965.1 Petromus typicus | reverse complement strand
CATTCTACCTTTACTTACACAATATAGCTTTTGGCTATATGCATATTTCTTTTTGTGTGGCTATAATTCTGTTCCATTCATGCATGTCCACATATGTGCACATAAACACAAAGACCTATGAAGAATAACACAGACAGGTAAAGAATTTTACACTGGAAATCAAGAAAATGAGGCAACAGTATAACTTGACCCCCACACAGGTGACTGCACTTCTCCATTTCTAATGGCCTCATTTGCAAAACAGAAGGACATGAGTAGAACGTTCTAGACAGTAAATGCTGGGCCAACATTACAAATTTAATGTTAATGAATTTTTAAATGTATAATATCAGAATTATCACTGAATACCTACAAATAATTTCCTCTTACCCATTAGGAATCCCTCTTAAGGGCCTGTATTTTGTCTAAAACCCAGAATAGCATCAAACTGAATAAGTAAATATTATTTTTCCTATAGTTGTAGGTGTAGGATAAACTTTATTAAGCACTAAGAAGTATTGATTACTAAGGGCTGAGTCCTAAGAAATCCTAATAAAGATTAACAAAAATAACTAATAATAAAATAAGACACTTATAACAATATACTGTAATAAAATTGCCAGCGTCATTGCTCTTCCACTTGTGAGTGATTATTAAGAAAAATGTGGGTTACTTGAACACATGCTCTCCAGTATTGCAATAGTCAAGCTGACTGACATGGTTCCAAAGTGACCCTAGCACATACAGCACAGACATGCTGGACAAAGGGATGACTCAAAACCCAGAGAGAACAATACTAGACAGTGTGGATGTTACACAATTCACAACACAGCACTTTAAAACTCATGAATTGGTTTCTTCTAGAATTATTCATTTAACATGTTTAGACCATAGTTGACCACAGGGAGTTCTAACTTTGGAAAGTAAAGAGGAGCTGCTATCTACTGAAAAGAAAAATGTATCAGGGCAGTCTTTGTTCACTGTTCTCCAAGAGACACATTCCCTCTACATGTCTGCATAAAAATGCTTCAAAGCGAATAAGTATAAAGGAAAGCTCGCTCTTGGAGAATTTATAAGGTACCAGGAATTTCCAATTCACTTTAGGAATTTTTAACGCATTTAAAAAATCTCACAATTGCCCTATAAGCTAAGTACTTGTCTCAAAGCCATGTTGTTCTTCTTACTCAAATCACATAATTTATCGGAGACCAGAGCCCAGATTCAGGCTCTACAATGACAGATGCACACACGATGTAGAGGGATTTCTGTGGCCACCTGGGATTGTGAACCTAATGGGCCAGACAATGAACCTCACAGCTCTGGGCTCTGAAGTCCCATGTATGTGGGTCCACAGACCATCTCCTCAGAACAGCTTTGCTTTACACAAACACAGAGCTGCTCTTCATCTCATTAGCAGGGGATGAGATCTAAATTCCAAAGTGCACTTGCTGCAAAGAGAATAAAGTAGGCAGGCTGGGGGTCACCTGAATAAGTCAACCTTCTAACATAAATGGGCAAAGAGGTCTAATGTTATCTGAGAAGAGATAAAATTGGAAGTGTTGGTAACAATAAAAAAATAGGAAACTTACTGACCCACAGCAATTAATGTAACTACATGACTTACTGCTCCAGGCTATAATCAAAGGGTAATAACACCAACTCCATAAAGTATATCCCACTTCATAATCCCGCTAGGTTTAGATTAAGATAAGAGATCAGCAACAGCATGTAGTAAAGAAATTACACACACGGATGCCCAAAGGTAGTCACCATTTTGATTCAAAAGAGAAAAAGAAACATAAAGACTAATTCCACTGATATGAAAAGAATGTCTTAGGTTTCTCTAGAAGGGTTTTATCTGTTCATTACAGGAAAGAGCCCTTGAGCCTCCCAAGAAGTGACATTTACTCTCACAAATAGACCACAAAATCCTCCCCTTTAAGTTGTATCTGGCTGCCTTCCTCAAGCCATCTTCTCAGAGTAGCCAGAGAGCCTATATCTGCCATCTCCAAACATTTCTAACAGTGGTCAGAGGAGTCACAGCCCTATGGTTCCACATGAAAAGCAAACGAAGCCCCTGAGCCCTGGGATAATTGACCAGGTGTAAAAGTTTGCTGGAGTTTAGTGGAATCTTAAGTCCACACGTTTAGATGATGACGTATGAAAGCTAAGAGCAAAGAACTATCTAAATTGAGCTCCACTTAATTCCACTGATGTCCAAATTAACTGTAGTAAATAACCTGTCCCCTTAAATGTTGTCTCTCTACATGAAACTTTCTTTGGTTCATACATCCTTAACACATTGCCTCAAAACCCATTCCTCAAAACCCATTCTTCCCTTTCCCATGAGAATACTTTAAGCTACACACGTGGCACAAAGCAAAAGGCCATACTTCTCAGCCTCACTTGAAGTTGCATGTGGATGGACACAGGACCTCCTAGACAAGAGGATGTGAGTGGAAATGATGTTGACAGCATCTGGGTCAACTGTGTTCCTTTGTAAACTGCAACACAACTGTGCAGATGACATCAGGGGAGAAAATAAGCCGAAATGACAGAAGGGACCAAAGCTACTCTGTGACTTACAGGAAAGAGCACCCTGAAAAATTTGGACTGCTCACTTTCTGTCCATTCTGTATATTTTAAAATATTCTCATTAACTGTATTTTATGGTGGCTAATTACACCAGTGAGCTTTATCCTAACTCACAAACTCATTAATGCCACTGGTTAGTGGCCTTTATCCCAGCTCAGATCCCCTGTAGCACTATCAGATAATAGATCTTTCACACTGACTAAAATACATGACCCAGTAGAGCAGTCACATACAAGGACAGAGCCTTTGAAACATGGCTATGTGCCTGAAGAAGTGAGTTTTAATTTTATTTACTCATAGCTAACAAATTTAAAACCATAGCTGGTTCCTTCTTTATTGGACAGTGCAGTTTCTGAGATATCAAAAATTATGAACATTCAGCAAATAAAAAGATCCATTATTACTTAGACAGACCCATATTTTAATGACCAATGTTTTCTAGAATGTTATAAAGTAATAGATGGTCCCAAACCACAATTTTCTCAATGTAGGCACAGACTTTGGGCTACAGTGCACACAGCATTGTAGCAGAATTTTAAAGCTGACGGTAGCTTATATTTTTACATGAAAGACCCTGGTACCCCTTATCCCAATAGAAAAGACAAAATTCAGGACCTCGGACTTGTGAGGTAGGTGTGTCACCCCTGAGTTAAATCCTCACACTTCTTGGTTTTCTTTTACATTATCAATACATTTACCTTCCATAAAAGAAAGTTCTTGAAGTTATTTTAGTTGGACTGAGAGATGCAAATTGTCAATGTTGAGTGTTATCACTGTATACACACACACACACACACAGACACGTCCACACATATATATAATGTACTTATTTCACAATTTTAAAAAGAGCAATGCAAAGCAACTAGCAACAATCAATCTAACCAGTAAGTTACTGTTTTTGTCCCACAACACAGAGACATAAGGCAGTCAAACCCAATTTAAGGATACTTGAAATATTTGCTGAATTTGTGGTGCTAGAAAGATTGTACAGCTCCACTTTGGAGAGGTCAAGTTTGCATTTATATTTTAAAACACTAAAAAATTCCAGGAAAACACTTGTGCTATGAAGTAGACCAATGCCATTTGAGACATCAATCCCAACCCTGTTACTGAGGCTCTGAATACAATTATGAGAAATAAATAAACCAAACTGGGCAGAGTGCCCAGAAACAACAGGCAAACACAAACTTTGGAGAGAACAGAAACGCAAAATGATGGGGTGGGGACTGCTGCCACAGGAGGGATATAAGAGGGAGAGAGACTGGGTCTGCACGTGAGAGATCAACTCAAGTCAGGAGAACAATAAGGCAGTGGAGAAGTAGCCAGTCAAATGAGAAGGTCGCTCGCTAGTCTTGAACGCATCCACAAAAGCCCTGTTAGCCATTCCCAGGAAGGGCTATGACAGATACATATACAGTTTACAAGGTTTTTGTCTCGGCCTGCACATATTGGTGATCTTAACACACGCACACCCCAGCCTCCATTTCTGGATGATTTTTAGCCGCATGAGAAACAGGATTTTCTAGCTCCAGATAACAGCTTGGGAGGAATCTGAAACTTTGCTTGGTGCAAAGAAATAGGTGACTGCTTCCATATTAACTTCTCCAATATACATATTAACTTCTCCAGTATAAAGCAGCAACTAACAGAACAATACGCACCACTCCACTGCTCCCCTCTGACCTTGCACACATGCAGAGAAGGGAGGTGTGTTACATCACAGACTGAGGGAGTCTCTCCAGCCTCTTATTTCCAGTGAGACGAGAGCACTGCTAGTCTTCAAGTCTCAGAAACACAGAAGTTAAATGTGCAAATAGTTTTAAGTCAAATGACATAATCCAAAGGGAGGCAAGCACTGTGTTCACACAATAAACAAATGAAGTTTTTATTTCCCAAAGTGAACATGTCTGAAACTATAGTTTACAAAGTGTATAAACACCGCCCGGATGCATAATGCAGAGTAATGGAACGAGGACTGAGCTGGAAGATGTAACTTCCAACTCTGCTTCCAACTCTGCTGTCGGTCAGTCCAGTAACAATAAGAGGTATGATAACAGCATTACTTAATCTATCCTGTGCCACACTATCAGGATGCCCAGAGACTGTTATTAGTTTCCTGCCTTATTAAGATGGTGAGGAGAATAGTAGTTATCAGATCTAAGCTCTCTGCTCTCTCTCTCTCTCTCTCTACGTCCGTGACACCTTTGCCTTTCAGTCAGTGCAGTGTAAACTTAGTATCATAAGTACATAAAAAAACCTTCCAGTCATGCTTCTGAGATAGTTCTGCAGCATCAGTGTGTCTTAAACTCAATGAAATGCAGATCACAGCAGATGCACAGCGCCAGGCCCTACTTATCCAGTAATTCAGCCTATCTCCCTTCTTGGAGGTGAGAACAGCTGTAACTCCACTTTCCAGATGCTAGCAGTTGGCATGGCCAGTCTGACCCTGGACAAGTCTGGCACCCAATTCTGTGCTCCTGGCAACCACACTCATTACTTCCCCTACACAGGTTGTCTTGAGCCACTGTAAGCCTCACCCTCATCAGTCCTCAGAATGGGAACACCAAACTGCATCATTTCTGGAGTCTTGTCCAGCATTAAAACTTTAACACCATATCCCCCTGTACAGTATGCACTGTGTTTGTAAAGAAGCTATTGATGCTTTAATGCTATTTCTTAAATAACTTGTCTAAGAAGCCAGGGGTGGAACCTTGTATGACAAGACTGTGCCATTTATGTTTTGGATTAAGGAAGAATAATTTCAAATAAAGCAGATACAATAAATACTACCCTTTAGAAAAATTAATCCTACTTTTACACCAATTTTCAATTCAGTTATCTTTTCATTTTACAGTGTCAGATATTGGGAGATACCCTAAAAATCATACCAGATCTGGTAGCATGTAACATATAATTTGCTCTGTGGCTACTAAAAAACTAGGAGCAGTAAAGTGTACACATGCACTTGTGTGCATGCACACACACAAATACAATAATATTTCCCATTGAATTGAGGCCTCTCTAAAAGATGGCATATTCCTCACCATTTGAGGACCTTTTAAGACCCTATTAATGTATGAAATGCCATAGGAGACTACAAATCAGTGTGTTACTCCCAGTAACACCAGGTCTGGCTTCAAACTGCACCAGCACTCTATGTACTCATGAAGCAAAACCTCATTCAATCAATGATCTTCCCACCCCTTCCATTAAGTGAGAATTGAAGGGATTCTCCAACAAAAGGGGGGAAACAAAGAAAAAGTTGGGCTCTAGTGTGATTTCTAGCTATAGACAGGAATTTCCTGTTTGAAAAATCAATTTCAACAACATTTCCTCCTTTCTTAAGGCTCTAGGAGAAAACATTCAGAGCAAATCCACTAGTTTACTGAGCCAAATCAAGCAAATGGTAAAGTATGGCAAAGGGAATGATTGAGGATAGTTCTGACTTATCTCCCGTACAACCAAGACCTGATGAGTGCCCTGTCTTATAAGCAGCCAGGCCCAGGTTCTAACTCTGGCTCTCTGGCTCCACAATAGCTTTGGCAGCAACTCCCTCCCCTGTCGTGTCCTCCTCTGACTTCCAGCAGACTCTTGAGTTCCTAGAAGACACATAAACATTGGCTTCATCACTGTGTCTCATAGGCAGGCCGGGCAAGTGCTGACATAAGGAAGATTCATGAAAATCTGCTGGCTGGCTGAACTAATAAAGGAAAGAATGGCTTCGATGAACAAATGCCTAAATGAATCAGTCACTGAAAAAATCTCTCAGCTCTTGGGTGGTACTGAGTTCAAGAGAGACAAAGCCAGAGTGACTGTGTGGCTTCCACAAACAACTCAGGAAATTCGGGTCCATCAGGAGGTATTGTGCACTAGCAGCAAGCAGTACCCAGCCTGGAGCTGCTGTTGCCATCCAGCCAGTGGGTCACAGGTCCTAAGAGTTCTCTCTCCTTTCCTTCTCTGAACACTCCCATCCACCCCTGCTCTAAGCCCACTTTCACCCTGTACGGCTCTTCCTGCCTCTTCTGAACATTATCACCAAAGTTCTGATGGGACTCAATGATTGGTCCCCTTCTCCCACCCATGTTCAAAATAAAGGACATAATAAAGAGTTGCAGTGCAGGCAAAAAAGAAAAAAGCAACTTTTTTTTTCTGGTAGAGGCTGTAATTTTATGTCTGTGGCCAAGTGGCTAATAATAAACCTGGGTGTCAGTGTCTGGAGGCCAGCACTAGTCCACCCATGAACTGGGGAGTTCACCTTAGAGGAGCTGCTTCCTGGGAGAAACCTCCTCCACAAACAGGATGAAGCAGAGATGTCAACCTTCCTCCCTCCAGATTCACCAGGTATTAATGACATTCTTTTCACATGAAGGAAACATAAGGAGTGGAGAAGAGTTCCCCACAAACCTTCTATCCAGTGATCTTTCTCCTTCTAGCTAAGGCTGCCCTTGCTAAGCTCTTGCTACTGACTGATGAAGCCACCTGCTTCATGTTCCTTTGGTGATCACGTGAACCTGATAACTTTCCAGGAGTGGTGTGTAACCCATCTCACCTTCTCTGTCACAGCTTACCAGCTGGTCCTTGCCTCTTGTCTGACCTCATGTTGTCCCCAGCTTCCCTCCTAGCCATGGCAGGCAACTTCTTTTTTTTTTTTTTAATTATCTTTATTGGTACATTATGAATACAAATGATAATCGCATTCAACATTAGGAATTTGTACCAGAATATGACATGACTTGATTCTCATTTTTTCCTTTCCCCCCCCGCCCTGCACCCCCTGCCCAAAATATACACAATCTTTGTGTCCTTTTTTCTTTATTATTACCATATTCATTTTCCCCTCACTATTTTCCCTTAAACTCTTTCCTTTTAAATATTTTCTACTTCTCAATATCAACTATACATACTACAACTTATTTACAACTTCATATTCTCATATCAGAGAAAAGATATGATATTTACACATCTGTGACCTATTTATTTTGTTTTTGAGGATGTCCTCAAGGTACATCCATTTGCATGTGAATGACTCAACTTCTTACCTATCTTTCCAAACTTATCACAAGGTCATCTCAAAGACATCCTTGGAATATCGTGATTAAAGTTCGCCATGGCCCAGTTTGGGTATTCCATGAATGCTTCAGCTTTGCCATCTATGACCATTCTGGGATACTATTATATTCTGTCCATTAAACTATAGGCCCTTTAGGTCAAGAACAATTTCATATGTATGCACAATATGTTTCAACAATCCAATATGTCACCCAGATTTTGAGATATAGATAATTGTGGACACTTTCTAGACTAAAGACATGGAATTAACTAATGCAAAGTAGAATATAAAAGTTTCAAGCAAATAAAATGTGACTGTGGTTCACAGAGAAGATGCACATGGGAGAATCAAATATATTTTCTAAAAATAAGGAGTCAGCTATTATAAAATAGCTAAGAAAAAACAAAGAAAATTTCATTGTAAGAGGGTAACACTGAACTGAGTCTGAACTGACTAGGTCAGGGCAGGTGATCACAAGGAAAAACTAGTCAAAGGGTCGCTAGACAACAAACAGGTCTAGAAAAGCAAAAGTGGTGTTGAGGAAATACTGATTTTCCAAATTTGGTCAGGAAATAGTGTGCATATGGAAAATGTCTGAAAGAAGCATGCACAGAGAATCTGGCTATAGAATTTATTTGACTATAAGATGAACTATATTTTGATATAATTTATAAACAACATAAATGTCAAAGAATCTTTTTCTAGAGTAGCACCCAGTTAATTATAGCAGAGAAACTATATAAAATCTGGATCCTTCTAGTAGTGATATTAATAAGCTAAATAATCTGTTTTTCAATTAATTCCAAATTTTTCAGGATCACAGTAACTCTGAGTTTATAATAATCTGTAATCTCAGTGGAACAGTATTTAGGCATAATAAAATGAATAATAAACTTTTGAGAATGATCACAAGACTACATATTAATTTGCAGTCATTTTTTATCTTGCTCATGATTCAACTCCTGTTTAATCTATCTAATGAATCTATACTATTGGTCCCTTGTGTAATACACATTGCATATTTTCCAATTCTCTTAATCACCAGTGACACAAAATGTTGATTTCAAGCAATAACAACTATTACCATCTGCTGCTATTTTTTCATTTTTTTGCTACCATCTATAGTGAGCTTCCAAGATCAACTTTCAAAAAATAGTAGACAACCAGCAAAAAAAGACCACATAGGAATTATTGAAGTGTGTAATTTTAGTACAAGTTGAACAAGTAAATCTAAGATAGGCGGTCTCTAGATCCATCTGCAGTCAATTCTGAGTTATAGCAATAAAACAATTCCAACTGCATTCCATGAAGATTCTCCCAAAGCAGCAAGAGTCACAGAAACCAGGAACCATAACCTTTTTCTTTTCCAAGAAGCAAGTGCTACGGATTATTTTTAGATGTCCCCTCAAAAGCCTTGTGCAGTCATAGGTGGGGCTTTTCAGAGGTGGCTGGATCTACAACATGTGGTGCTGGCATCAAGGGTGTGTGCTTACTAAATTATTCTCCTGACTGGTTTGCCATAGTTCTGAATGTGGATAAAGGGAAGACCCACTCTGTGTGAGAGTCACATGCCCTAAGGGCGTGTAGCTTGGAAAGAGCATAAGAGACAGAAAAAGGGCTGGCATGGTTGCTCACTCATTGCTTCTTCTTGACTTCACTGTTTTGTGCTTTCTACCCACCATGAACTATTTCTCCTCTGCAGTGCTCCTCTGTCAGGCTATCCTGCCTTGGAGGCGGAGAGCTATGAACTGAGACCTCTATCAATTGCAAGCTAACAAAAACCTTTCCTCCTTTGACTTTGGGTATTGAGTATTTGGTTTCAGCAACAAGAAAAGTAACTATGACATCAAGTCATCTTAGTGTATAGGGCTTGATTTACTGGTATATGAAATAAAATGATTAGACAAAGATCCCCCAGCAGAAAAACAACATCTGTCTCTTAACTCTCAGCAGATGATTAAAGACAGTCAGGCTTCTCAGGAAGAAGATGGATTTGCCCCTGACTCCCGTCAAAACAGTGTCCTACTCCACATGACGCTGGATTCCCAACAAAGAGCCTTTGAGATGATCTGAATGCAAAGAGTTTACTGAAAAATACTTGCCATTAGTCCCTCCTATAATAAGTGTTGAGTATTTTCTAATTCTTTAATGGTCAGTAACACAAAGTATTGATTTCAAACAATAGAAACTATGACCAGAACAATACTTAAGAAAGATAAGGAGACAAGGAAGACTGAAGAGAGAGAGAGAGAGAAGGGGCTCTGTTCACCAATGCAGTGGAGGACTGAGCCAATTGCATGGGGAGGACTGGACTCAGAGTGGCCCTGCTCCTAGGTTGTGGCCTGCCTCAATGCATCATGAGATGTAGGCTGTGCGCCATCAGCTGCCACCACCCCATGCAGTCAGTAGCATGAGCACATCAGATCTAAATTGACTACATGGACAGGAAATTATGGCAGCCATCATGTTAATCTCCATCCAAAAAGTAAATGAATATGAAGAAAAAAGTAGGGTGACAAAGAGAGAAATGGATTAAAAAGAAACACGTGGACTTAATAGCATCGATTCTAGTCTCCTAAATCCTCATCGTTTGTGTCATCTTGGCAGAGCTATGTTCTTTCTTTGTGCTTCTGTCTCTTTCCCTATGAGGGGCTTTGAGTTACTTTCACCACTGAAATAGCCATGATTCTATTCCACAGATCATTCTTGTTGAGTGTCCAAAGTTATCTTATTATCTACCAAAAAGCTTACATAGATTCCTTAGGGGGAAGGGTCACTGGAAATCTCCAGCAGCATTTGAAGTTCACTTTGGTTACGTGTGAAGAGGTGACTTTCGGCAACAGCAAATTCACATGTACACACTGCAGTGGACCCACAGCCGTCCCACGATTAAATGAGATTTGCAGGCAGCAACTTGGGGATTCTGATATTAGCTTGAATACAATTATTCAGTTAGTTGTATCTTTATTACCCATGCTCCCCCTTGTGAGGCAATTTTCCTTATTGGAAGTAAAGCAACCCCAACCGAAGCACTTAAAAATGATCCTTTTCCTGTTTTTATTAGCCAGTATCAAAGAAATGACTATTTGACGCACAACCAACAGGAGGGAATTGGTTTTTTATTGCTCAGTTCATGTTGTTATGGCTTTAGAAGTAGAAAAAGACTCCCCAAGGAAATACTGTCTCTCAAAACAAGCTTGCAATGCAATCAACAGGAGAGGTCTTTCAAGGCAGGGAAAATTGAGACAAATATTAAAATTTAATTAGGTAAGCGAAGTGGATGCAAAATAACACATGAAAAGTAGGCTGTTTCAGATAGAAATGGTTTTCTTGGAATTTATTTTCAGAATAGTACATACAATATACATTATCCAAACAGCACCAAGTAAGGTTTTTTTCTGAGCAAAGGAGTGATTGTTCATCTGTAAAATCAAAGACAACCACATAAACATCTACTATGAACTTATATACTGAGAACTTATATACTGAACTTATATACTCTGAAAAAATGCCAACCAGCACCAGGACTGTGAAGAGTACAATTCCTTCTGATGACGGGACATCATGTCTATTCATCTGATCTGAACACATGTTCGGTCAATAAGCAAGTGAAAAGCTTTAAGCAGGGACTGTATCACACAAGGATGCCTTTAATGCGACAGCCACATGTCGCTGGTTCACAACCCCAGCTCCATCTTCTTTTCCTTTATTCTTTTCACAATCCTTTCTCTGAAGCTGTTCTTTCAACAAATGCCACATTACTTTTAAAGAGAGAACACATTGATTCTAATTGTATTCCTCGAATTCCTCACAGAGGGGTCCAGTATATTTCTCTTTGTTGACAAAAATAATAGATGAAAGGACCTCATAGTTAGCTAAGCTCACAGGAAAGGGGGTTTAGAGTCTCGTACATGTGCACACAGCCCTACATGCTACAGGTCAGCAGTGTTTCTCTTTCACTCTTCTCATTTTTAGCAGTGTGGACAGCCAGACGCAGAAGACATACTACAAAGCACTCCAACCCCAGAAAACAGACATAAGAACCTTTACAGTTTGTAAAGTAAATAGAGAAGAGTTGAGGTGCAAAGCCCCAAGATAAATCAGATCAATATGAGTTCCAAAGAATCCAAAAGATTATGACTCTAATCCAGAGAGATGGTAAAGGCAAAAAATGACTAATGAAAGATCAAATTCATAAAATTTTTTCTATATTAATTATTTGTCATTGTATAAACCAGTCCTCAAGTCAATCAAAAATGTTACAAAACAATACAATTTTCAATTTACAAATATACACAGTAGCATTCTCTTCAATCATCACTGAAAATAGTTAACAATACTGTAAACTGATGCAGATGAAGTCATCAATAATTGCCTATTCCAGTGCTTAACAGAACATATTTCATATTTCCTTAAATGCACTCAACTCCTTTGCCTCAGAAGAAGATAGAAATAAAAGGCTGAAGCATAAATTTGCAAGTTACAATCTCCTCAACAGAACCTTTTCTTTTAAAGAGTAGTATGTGCAAGTCTAATAAAAATTCCCTGAAAGCATGGTAGAGCTCTTTCTATGCATTTTTTTTAGCTTCAACACATACAAAACCTTCAGGTTCATCCTCACTATTCATTTCTCCATGTGTATTGATGATCTACTCTGTGATCAGAGTTTCAGCCAAGTGAGTTTGAGTATGCAGTAAGATAACCAGTGAAAAAAGCACAAAACAACACAAAAAAAAGTAGAGACTAAACTACAGGACAGTGAATGGAAAGTAAAGCAATTCACAATAAGTAGACAATGTGGACTGTTCGCGCTTTTTCTGTCTCTTATGCTCTCTCCAAGCTACACGCCCTTAGGGCAGGTGACTCTCACACAGAGTGGGTCTTTCCTTTATCCACATTCAGGACTATGGCAAACCAGTCAGGAGAATAAACACCCTTGATGCCAGCATCACATGTTGTAGATCCAGCCACCTCTGAAAAGCCCCACCCATGACTGCACAAGGCTTTTGAGGGGACATCTAAAAAGGCCTTTAGTTTTCTTTGAGGAAGACTAAAAAGAATCAGGACTCAAGTGATGCCCTTAGTTGATTCTTTGATTTTCCAGCAATAAAATAAAAACTTTACACAGTGTCCCAGTAAAGATTTTATTTTGCTTTGCAATTTTGTTGATTTGTTTGCAGAGAGAGAATCTGGCCAAGCTTTATCAACTAATAAGGGCGCTCTGCTGAACAGTGTCATTTGTAATGAACATTTATCTCCCAACAATTCTCACTGTAATAACTTCGTAACTGTGAAGTTGCTCCTGTGGGTGATGCTGCAGCCCCCCACTCCAAGAGGTCCAAAAGGCACCAGCCCTTTCTATTTCTAGCAAACTTGTAAAAACAAATGAAGGGTGCCATCATGACTTGAAGGTGCCTGTTTTCATCACTGGGACAAGCACTTGAAAGGCTAGCAAGCATTCCTACTGATAATCCCCTAGCACACTTATGTCCTTCATTTCTTATAGTCAGTATCCTAGAGTCAGAATGAGCCCACCTAGTTACCCACCAAGTCAAGGCAAGTCATCAGTCCAGCCCAGTCTCATTTCTTCATCTACAGTTTCGCACCAGTGATAGACACAATCCCTATGATGATGAATGAGATTAATTTCTGAAATGCTTTATTGTTCAAAAAGCAACCTCATAGACATAATCATGGAGAAATCTCTCAGGCCAGAATAACTCCCCATGTTAACTGCTGTTTAAAATCTGTACTTTTAAAAACAGAAGGAAATTTAAGACATCAATTCTAACCTATTTATAGAGGAATAACAATTTGTGTACCCTTCTGAGCCTTCTATTAGCTTTAGTTTATGAGCGAGTACAAAAGCTACCCCAGGTGAAGAGCTCTCTCAGCTCAGAGATCAATTTAAAGTTAATCATGCTCTGTAGAAGACAGAGGACAGCCCCGCCACTTTATGTTGCACTCTGCACACTCTACAGAATGTGCTAATTATGCTCTATGCTCAGGCTATCTCGCATGCTAGACAGCCTGCCAATTTGTCAGCAGATCGCTACCTAATGAGCAGTTCCTCTGTCCTTTGCAAAGCCTCAGAAACTGAGCAGAAAGCTTCCTTTGGAAGGTGTCTTTGGTTGTTGATCACCTGCCCCATGAAACTGTCACTCACTCTCCCCCAGCCCCCCATGACTTTGCACTCAGTGCAATTCTTTGAAACACAGATTGAGATTCTGGCTGCAACCCCCTGACAAGGCCAGACAAGTCATGGGCACAGCGAATGAAGACAGGGTCTGCAGAAGAGCTGTGGGGATTTCAGACCTGCTCCTCTGCCACCTGCTGTGTGACTCAGGCAAGATGTCACCCCCCAAGGTACTGTGTCAGCCATCTGTGAAGTGCAGTAGCTTGAGCCTGGGTCCCAGGTGCCAAAGGGAGGAGGTGGCATCCAGTAGTTTCTCGGTGACTGTCCACTACTCTTATTAAAATGAAGGGAAATATGATCAGCTTGATAATAGTCAAATCTGCCAAATACTAATCAATCATTTTCTGAGTTTTTAAAGCAAAAAACCTAACTAGACATTGATCCTATTCTTTACATTAAAAGGAAATTTGTGCTCTAATTCCATGTATCCTTAAAGTGCTCCCTTCTTCCCTTGCCTCCGGTTTATGTTCTTGGTTGCTCTCCTCCAACACCCTCAGCCCTACACCTTGCTCCTTTCCCCAGAGTCCAAGTGACTACTGATAGCTTGTGGGACTTGCCCTTGATCCAACACTTATCCAAGATGCTCCCACACTTTGACCCAAATACTTGGCTGAGCTGAAAGGTTCGAGTGCACATATCTACACACTTTTTCTGACTTCACTTTGCAAAACGTAACTTGCTGACAACAATGAGGTCAATCCACAAGAAATTCTTGAAATCTCTCTCTAGAAATTCCAATTGTCCCTCCATGGCTATGTTTGCTCAGGAAATGCAAAAAGGAATTTACCACAGAAAGAGTAGCAAACAAAAAATGTTTTAATAACATTTCTACACATTGCTCGAGGCATCTAAAGTCACAATTACGTGTTTGTGCAGTGTGCACAACTGTTTTTCATTTTGTTACTGGTTTAAGAATTCAAATAGGAATTGATAGAATGAGCACATCTAATGCACAACTTAATAGAGATTTACGGCTCCAGAAACAGTCTACAGTTCTTCAACCGTGGAATGGGGAAAATGTTGACCATGTGTTTATATTTCATTACCGAGGAAAATTCAGAGATGGTTAGTGATTACTCATGTCAAAAGTTTTAAAGCTATACCTCTTTAGGGTATTAACAACTGCATTTTGGAAGTTTCTGCCCAGTGATTTCCACTCGCCTTTCCTGCAACTTGTGGGTTTGGGAAACACCCAGGCTGCCAGATCATTCTGCATTTCAGTGGAGCATGTGAGGGTCCTCACTTCTATGGGGCCCCCACAAGTCACTTTCCATGAACTCAACCACGTGAGAAATGGAACATGAGGCTGGGAGAAACAGCAAGAAGGAACACAAAACAACAGTGTTTCCTAAGACCTTAAGATAATTTTTCTCTAAGGAACATGTGGAAGGAAGTCTGTTTGTTTGTTTGTTTAGAAAATGTACATATCTTTTTTTTTGTAGCTACTGTACTGATCTGTCATAATTGAGAGAGTAGTTCAGTTCTAAGGTGCACCTTCCACTTTCCCCCTGGACCTACACTTAGCATGTTAGGAGGTGCAGTGTGGTGTAAAATAGCACTTAGACCTTTCTCCAAAGTCCCCGGCTGCTGTGATTTACAGGAAACCTATGTGTGTCCTCCAAAAGACTTGTGTGTTCAAACTTAATTCCCACTGTGAAGTATTAAAAGGGTGGAAAGTTACTGCGATTGTATGGTATGTAGAGGTGAGGTCCTTGGAAAGCGAGGAGAGTTGAAAGTCATTAGGGTAGTGGACCATGATTAAGTCTCCAGGGAGGGTTTTAGAAGAAGAAAGAGAAACCAAAATGTGGACACTCTTGCAATATGATTCTCGCTACATCATCACTGCCTCAAAGAAGGCCATCATTAGATGTGGTCTCTTAGCTCAGCAGAAGTTTAAGCAAAGTAAAGCCCTTTCCTTTTAAGATAACACAGGTATTTCATTACAGTAACTAAAACCCGACCTTATACACTGCCCTCCATTCCTTGCTTCTTGATTAGACTTTTTTTTTTTCTGATACCAGGGATCAAACTCAGGATTCTGAGCTTGTGAAGCAGATGTAGCACTACTATATCTAAGCTAGGTTCTACTACACTAAGCTAAGTTCCCAGCCCCTCAATTAGGCTTTGAAACTCCTGAGAGTACATCTTTCCCTGTATAGAGATTAAGTGAGTACAGAGAAGGAAGAAAAGGTCTGAATTTTTGTAACAAACAAATATGAAAACAGAATCTTGGGAAGTTCAGCTCATACTGAGAGCCACTCTGGCCCTTCCTAGCAGACATGGGCTGTCCAAGTGACTTGAGTGCTTTAAAGGGAAGTTCTGTGGGTGGTTTTAGTCAGTCTGTAGCTTTGGATCAAATATCAGTTGCAAATAATACTATTAAAGTCTCACAGGGCCTGGGATTTAGCTCACTGTTTCTGGCACCTGTCTTGCAAGCGCAAGGACCTGGGTTCAATCCCTGGTAACCACCTACAATACTGGATGTGGAGACTCACACCATGCAGCAACCAGTACCACATATCAGTGCCGGGTGTGGTGGCTCATGCCTGTAAGCCCAGCACTTGGGAAGCAGAGGCAGGAGGATTGCTGTGAGTTCAAGGCTGAGCTCAGGGCCAGCCTGAACTACAAAGCGAGACCTTGACTCAAAAAAAAAAAAAAAATCTCACAAAGTGAAAGTACTGATTCAAGGCTTTTAGTAGAAATAGAACTGAAGGTATGCTTCCAGTTTGGCAGGTCTACATGTTCTCAGTTACTACTCAAAGTCCCAGTAACACTATCAGCAGAGTCCACATCTACAACTGTTCTGAAAATAAGAAATCCTTTCTCAAATCCAATGTTTGATGTAAGGAAGTTGTGTCTCTCAGCAAGCAAATAAATAAATTAGTGAATTTATCAAGTACTGTCTGAACGTATTTCAACAGAAATATGTACATATATAATACATGCACTCAACACAAAATTAATTCAGAAAAAGTGAAGGCAAAGCTTTTTAAGAGTTTATCAGGGGCCAGAGACTTAGCTCAGTTGTTCTGCATCTGCCTTGCATGCACAAGGTACATATAACAATGTCAGGCATGGTGACTCACATCCACCAGCAATCAGTATCACATACCAAAATGTAGGGTGTGGTGGTTCATGCTTGTAGTCCCAGAAATCAGGAGGCAGAGGCAGGAAGATTGCTGTGAGTTTCAGGCTCGCCTGGGCTACATAGTGAGCTCAGGGCCAGCCTGAACTACAAAGCAAGATCTTGTCTCAAAAAAAAAAAAAAAAGTGTTTAGCAGAAGAAGAGATGCATTAGGGGGAACCAAGTAGGAACATAGTTAAACAAAATCAAATATAATTGCACATGATGGAGTGTTTTGTAGGGAACTTGGCGGAGGGTCAGATGGTTGATGGTCTCAATCAGAACAGACATCTCTGGCACCATCTTCTTGTCACGCGGAGGAGGACTCCTCCTCTCTAGGTACCCAGCTCAGACCTGCACAGTTCTTATCTTTAAAGAGTCTTGGTGCCAAATCTAAATTCTGTAACTTAAAAGTACTCATCTTGGTTCAGCACTCT
This sequence comes from Petromus typicus, assembly GCA_004026965.1. NCBI lineage: Eukaryota > Metazoa > Chordata > Mammalia > Rodentia > Petromuridae > Petromus > Petromus typicus. The sequence continues at coordinate 4,364 of PVIR01009448.1, read as the reverse complement.
GAAATTTAATTTTCATCACAACAGCTCTTCAAATATTATGAGGTTCCTCAACCTCATTTCTTTCTTTGTGCACTCAGAGAACTCGCCCACCCTAGATTCTGTTTCAGCTGCTCTCATATATTGTAAGACATCTGTCAGGCCACCTTAAAATCCACACTATCTAGAAGGGTCCACCACTCCAACTGACAACCAGAGTTCTAAATGCAGCTTCCAAAGATAAAACCAAACATGGGCCAAGGGAAAAAGTGATTTATAATTACTCAAAATTGATCCAGAATTCATTCTGTTTCAAGTAGCAGAAGGAGTTAAGATAAAGCTTAACTGAGCTGATTCCTAAGTGAAAAGAAAAATGATCTCTGTATCCTCTTTTGTTTAAAATGTGCAAAGAGATGGAAAGAATAATTATCTCTTCTCTTTTGTTTTAAATGTGCTAATAGACTCCCCAAATCTCTGAAAATATCTTCTTGTGGGCAGAACAAATAATATCAATATCATTAGCTGCACTCGGGATTTTATTTGAACCAGACTGTGGAACAGTATCTTTTATCTTCTGAATTGCATCAGTATGGAATTATTTACTAGAGGCAAAAGATGGGCACCAAGTTCAATTTCTGATTAAGGTGACCTCAGAAGGTATCTTTGGGCCAGTATGCACATGTCCAGTTAGTCAGACACATACTCATCAAAGTAATCAATAAAGACTGTGCATTTGAAGAGCATTTCCTGGGCCTTCTCTTTCCTTTCTTTTAACTACAATTTCAAATATTTCTGATAAAATATAACTGCAGGAAACATATTAGCAAAGAACATAGACAACATCTATGCCCAGTGACTCTATTCCGTGGTAACTACTACAGACAACTGATAATTCAATACTTTGCTTAAAATAATAATTGGTGCCCTTTAATATTGAAAAAAGCTGAAGGCTGGTCCCACCACAAAATTCATACATTGAAACCCAAATGGCGATGTGAGAACCGATAGGTCAGTGAGGTGAGGCTATTGGGAGGTGTCAAGGTCACATTAAGCGTGAGACTAATGTATTCATGGCTCATCCCTGCAATCAGCTCCTCAGCAGGTTGAGGCAGTAAGTCTGCAAGTTTGAGCCCAGTGAAATTCTGTCTCAAAAAATTATAAAGAAGTTTAGGATGTAGGTCAGGGGCAGAGGGAGAGACTTGTCCATAGACATCAGAAAAAGCTGACAAAGAACCAAAGTCTGATCTCTGATTTTCAGCCTCCAGTCCATGAGAAATAAGTATCTACAGTTTCCAAGCCATGCAACATATGATAATTTCTTATAGCAGTTTGAGTGTAAAAGATTTTCACCTTCATTTAATGACACAGTAGTTTAAAACAGCAACAGGTTCTTGGGATCCTCACAGCTTAGGCCTCTTATTTTCTTTAACTCTTGTTCTAAATGGCAACTTCTCCATAAGGCCAAGGCTGACTAATTTAAATGCAATACCCTCTGCTCTGCACACTGCCAATTTCCTAAATTTGTCAGATTTCTGTGTGCACAAACCTTAGCCCGTAGTAATAAACCACATGGCTTCCTGAATTACTCTGTGTACTAGCAGCCTCTTCCTTTCTGTCCCAACCACACACAGTCTCTCACACACATGGATATAAAACTGACAAGTACAAGATCTTTATCTACCAATTTATCAAAAGCATCCAAAAGTCCAAGGCAGACAGCAGAATGCAAGAAGTCAACAGATGGTAGTTCACAAATGAACCAATGACTGCTATACACAAAGTTGGTCCGGAGTCCCCATTCAGCCCACACTCAGTAGACAACTCTGGGGAAATTATCAACCTCTGTGGGCCTCAGTTTTCTGCTTGGTAAGACATGAATCCCCATCCCGTTGGATCATCTTGAGGGTTAGCAAAGCAATGCATGTGAAGAGCTTCGAATCACGCCTGGATAGAGCGAACATTCTACGGCATAACTTGTCATCATCATTATTATTTCAAGATAGGTTTCCCGAGGTGGTGATGGATTTGTGATGATTTACACTCTCAGGCAACTAGCTCTCCTCATCTGACAGCAGCAATGTGAGATGGTGAAAGGCTCAGAGAGCTACCAGAGGTCAACCTCATGGCTGTGTCTCTCCAGCTCCAGTTCAACAATACTCAGGGCTTTGCAAAAGAGCTGTTAACAGTGTAAGTGCTACTACCTCTGACCTGCTGAAGTAGAATAAACACAACAGCAAAACCACTGAGCAAGTGATGGTGAGTTCAGAAACCTTAAAAGGCAGGGAAAGAAAGCAGCTCCCTTCTTCCTACTTGAACTGAGATTTGTTTATTTGGCTTAGCTGGAGTCAAAGCTAATGGTCCTAATGGCTTTGAATCACCCAAGTCATTCTCCAGATTTCTACAGACTGGGCTATAACTTACACTTTTCAAAAGAAGATAAAGAGGGAAAAATGATCTTGCACAAAAGAATTTACCAGAATATACTAATCATTTAGACATTCGCTTATGTTTCTATAAAGCTGAGGATCAAGAATGGTTTGGTAACTTTCTGGGGGAGCCAAATTCAAGTTTGCCCAAACGTAGTAGAGGGTGGGACTGTAAGTTAGGTCATTAATCTGAATCTTCACTGTAGTTTGGGAAAACAAAACACTTTGGAAAGAGGCACTTTCACTTTATACATACTTTGATCTAGGAAAAAAGTAAGGAAAAGAACTAAATGAGCTAGGGAAAGGACGTGAGAACAAGAGAGAGATGAGAGGGAAGAGAAATGAGCAAAGAGGAGAGGTGTTTACTAATTTCTTGGCAGTAACAGCCTTCACTTCCCTATTAATTATAACATGTCTTACCACAGCTAATCTTCTCTTAAGTATTCAGGTCCATTAAAGTATTATGAGGGTAAAACGAAATAAATGACCACACAGTCAAGGGAGAGATAATGATTAATCAGGCCACTATGGAATTCTTCTCTTTGTATCAAACAACAAAGACTCTGGGAATAGAGGCTGCAATTGAATTCCAGATTCCCAAATTGATGCTCTAGGGAGCCTCTCACACAAAACCTTTCCAGAACTTTGTTGTGCACATGCAGGTGAGTGGGGAGTTTCAGAAAGGATCCAAGACAACCTCCCAGGCAACCTCACTGCCTGCCTCAGGTTACCCTGAGTTGGGAGCTTCTTCCCCACTGAATCTGTTAAGGTAACATAAGCCTCCAGAATTCTCCAAGAACAGAGGAAAGTAAGATAATCAATGAAACTTTTTAAAGATATACTGATTCAATGTCTGCATATTCAAGAGGATTCTGCAGCAGTATCAACTACTATGAAGTACTAAAACAAAATATTTTTTTGAGACAGGGTCTCGCTTTGCAGTTCAGTCTGGTCCTGAACTCAGCCTCAAACTCAGCAATCCTCCTGCCTCTGCCTCCCAAGTGCTGGGATTACAGTCCTAAACCACCACACTCAGCATTGTGGTATGTAGTTCTGCTTGCTGCTAGGTGTGAATCACTACACCAGGTATCGTTGCATGTGGTTACCAGGAATCGAATCCGGGCCCTTGAGCTTGCAAGGCAGGCGCCAAAACCACTGAGCTAAATCCCCAGCCCATAAAATATAACTGCTACAGATTTCTGAAGTACACACAAACACCAGTATTTCATAGTTGAGGGGTCTCACTGCATTCTGTTCATCTGCATTCACTGACTGATGCCTCCTTATCTCTGAAATGTTACACTATGCCTAATTTGCACCAATTCCAGAAAACTGTCTTAACTTGCAGCCTCCTTTCATAACAAAGTACTATGTGTGAGGGAGGCTTTGACTTTCTGTTAAATTTGACATTTTAGATAAGAAAGATGGGACACCAAATTCAAATAGCATAGATCTTATCATGCAATTATACAGCATTACAATGTTGACCATATCTCCCTATATATCCATAGAAGGAGTTTAGTACATCAGAGGGAGAGACAGAGGAAAATGGTTGTTTCTTCTCTCTGGCTTTTCCCCCCTTCTCTACTATAGAGGAATCTTGATGCATTTGATAAGAGGTCCATGTAAATGAAACTCAGTGTATCTCTGGCCCAAACTCAGTTTCTGCCCAAATTTTCCTGTGGGTCCCCTTCAATCAGCTGGGCACAAGAGGAGTTTTTTGGCTTTTGTTTTCTGCTTTCCTGTGAAAAGTTCTCAGTGTATCTAAATCTGATCCCAGTAAAATTTGACTTCAGCTGAAGTGAAAATGCAGAGGTAGCATTTACCGTAACAGCTGGAGAACATTAGTTCCCTGTCTCTCTTTTGCTTTCCCAAGGGTTGAAAATTCTGCTGTTCAGACAGGAAGTCGTCATATACCACACACTGCACAAGGCGAGAAGGTTGGGATAGAAGAAAAAGGCA
>PVIR01009447.1:0-53243 GCA_004026965.1 Petromus typicus | reverse complement strand
GAACATAGAGTTACCATGGGACTATTATTACTCTGCCAAGAGAAATGAAAACGTGTCCATACAAAAACTTGTACAGAATCATCCATGGCATCACAATAAACAAACAGAAACAACCCAAATGCCCATGGATCAGAAATGGATGACATGTGATGGGGCGTTCATACAACGGAATAGTACTCAAGAAATAAGAATGAAGTATTGATGCACATACAGTATCAACGCACTTCAGAAATACACCGAGGAGGCAGACAAAAGGATTATGCATTTCACGATTCTAATGATATGAAACGTCTAGGACAGGCAGGTTGATAAGAGGTGCGGAGTAGGTGAGTTGTGGCTGAATGGTGGTAAGAAGGGGAGTGACCGCAAAGAGACATGGGGCTTCTTTTGGAAGTGACAGAAATGACCCAAAATTAGATTACAATGATGGCTGTACAACTACAAAACTATTTTTTTTCTATGTTTGTTTGTTCGAGACAATGTCTTGCTATGTAATCTGGGCTCACCTTGAACTCACTACATAGCACAGGTTATCCTTGAACTCCTGGTGATCCTCCTGCCTCAGCCTCCAGAGTGTTGAAATTATAGATGTGCACTACCACGCCTGGGTCAAAACTATGAGTTTTACTGCTAAAGTATTATATAAATTATAAAGCAAAAGACTACTATGTAAAGATATTTCAAATCTAAACAAAATTCTGTCTGTTGAAATCCTGTGATGTCAACATTCTCTGGATGTTGGAGATCAATTATCTTGGAGGGAGGTAAATGCAGAACCTGCTTAAAAAAGGACTCACCCTGGGTAGGCTCCTAGGTGTAAAGAACAAGTCAATGATCTTCTAAAAAGATTTCAGGAAGCTTTAAAATCAATCTTAAAAAATTTAATAGGAAAATGAAATAAAGAACACCATGAATGACATAATAATTTGGCTATTTTAGAACACTGCTGAAATTGTTTACATTCTAAACAAAGATGACTTCTTCACAAAACTCATTCAGCAGTTCTTACACTGACCTAGCACCTATATATTTTGGTTTAAAAATAAACTGAGCCCCAAAGTGTGATAACAAGGCTTAAGCTTCTGTCGATTCTAAATGTGCTGGTTAACAAACAACAATGTAGACGGGCTACCGTATGCCGCTAGTACTGTTTTATTTATATCCACCACTGGTCAGCAAGGACACTCTAACTAGATCTCGGGGAGCCCTGAGCCCAGTGTCTCACTGACTCTACCTGGCTGTTCTCCTTTTGTGAGGAAGTAGGTAAAAAAGGACTAAGCTTTGTATCCTAGACTGTTGGCTTTGGAGTCATTAACCATTAAGAGACAATATAACTTAGCTTTCCTAAAATAAACCATTTATTGAAAAAAGAACCTTTTTCTTAAATTTCATTAGTCAGCCTTTTGCATAACAAACCTGCAGCTTGCCAACCAAAACAATAGGGTTTCACAGTCAGTGCACTCAACAACAGGAGATTAAAAACAAGGTCCAGGACGCCCGATAACACCACAACTTCTTTTGAACCCGAAAGGTCAAAAATACTACACTGATGTCACGGTTCTCAGTTGCACAAGAAATGGAGGAGACAGAGGCAATGGTCCGTGTACAGTAGTAATGGCACTTAACATGCAGCTTCTTCAACCTCGTGGAAGCCATCACTCAAGAGGGCTGTGCCACGTCAGACAACAGGAGCAGCAGGAGAAGTGACACTCGTCACCTGTGCAGTCTTCAGTCTTGGAAGGTTAAGGCTGCACTGCTTCTCAGCAGTCTTTCTGTAAATATTACATACAGTAGTGATTGAGAGTTCTCCGAGTCCACACCACCAGGCCACAGACTGGTGAGCATCACTCTTCATCTGTGCAGACCTGTGAGGAAGCAGGAGAGAGCTGAGCCCTTGCATGTGTGGGTGTACCGGCATGGCTCTGATGGGGGAGGCTCAGGAAATGGAACACAAGGCTGGGAGACAGCTCAGTGGAACCACTTAGCCTAGCAAGCGTGAGGCCCTGGGTACCACTCCCTCAGCAAGAAAGAAAAGGACGGGGCGAGGGAAGGAAACATGCAGGTCAGAGACGGCTGAGTGCCTGTCTCATGGTAAGCTTGAGAACTGATAAATATTTTTGAAATACGGATGTGTAATCTCAGGACACTATGTATTGTATGTATTGTATACCTAATAAATACTTGCTATTTAATTACCTATCTGTAATAGCTCTACAGCTAATCCAGAGGCTTGCTCCTTTTTCCCATTTACCAAAACCAGTGTCCCTGTCCCCCTTCCTCTCCTGTGCTGGGAGCTCCTATGCAGGAGCCTGCAGAGCTGTTTGCCGGGCTCATTCTCATCATCCTCCTGAATGCTCCCCTAGCAACACTTCTGCCCCACAAATCTGTCCCCTCACCTAAGTACCTAGAGTATTAGCTGCAGACACCCAAATGCCTGTGTGAAATCCTTAAGGAGATATTCCAAACATACCTCACTTCACACATAATCAAACAGAAACTCTCACCTCCCTGCCCTACCCTTCGACCAGCTGGCCTCTGACCCTAGAGCAGAAAACAGAATCTCTATGGGCCATAGGTCCTCCCTGGACTCACCCTTCACATCTAACCAGTTCTTCAGTCAAGACCAACTCCTAAAAGTGGCTGATAGCTCATGGTGATGGTCCATTCTCAGTCTTCCAGTGCATGAGCAGCTACCTAGTTTATTACCTCCAATGATCTAAAACCTAACTTAACTATGTTATGTTTACAATTAAACTGAAATTCCTTTCCGCTGTTCCTTTTTCCAGCTGTAACTGTGCCCCATCAGGATCTCACCTATTCACAGTGCTCAACTCTTTTACCTGCAATCTGTGTCTTTCCCTACCTCTTCACTTTATCAACTACATCCTTACCCCCATCTGCACCCCCATCCTCAACCTGGCCAAACCTTCTCACACATACTAGGTACCTTATTCTGGGGAGAGTACTTAACGGCATTAAATCCTTCTTTTCAGCAACCAGAAGGTGTGGCATACATGATCATAGCTCCCACCACAGTGACATCATTACTAATCTCCAAAGAGACTACATACTTCCAGGAGTGGCAACTATTTTTCAGTCAGTCCAACTCAAAATTCCATTTAACTTTCTCAAGGGTACTTTCAATGTAATGCCAAAACAGATCAACACAAGAGCCCAATGCACATTTTCCAAATGAAAAAACACATATAAATCCTTGCCCTAAGAAGACAGTTTCTTTCCATTTTATCCATGAGTATTTTATATTTAAGTTTCCAAATGTTCTTAAGTACTAAATGCAAAATTGAACTCAAATAAATAAATTTAAATAAAAGGAAGGCTTTAGCAATATGCCAAACCTTAACAAAAGAATGGTCGAGGAGCTGGCTGGCTGTCCATCTCATCTTTGGGTCACTTTCCAGGCAGTGAGAGAGGAAGTCCTTTCCTTCCGGGCTTAATCTTTCAGGGATTGGTGGTTTATGTCCCATTCCCACTTTGTACATAATCTGAAAGTTGTGCTCATACTCATGCCAAGGCCTCTACAAAGATAGGAAAAATAAACACATAAAATACCTAATTGCTTTTTAGGGATCTTGAAACTAATGACCATAAGGAGTGAGCAAACCTTTACTTTAGAAATGAAAATTAAATACTTCAGATTTATAGTCCATATGGCTTTTGTCACAATTACCTAGTTCCATAACTGGAGCATGAAAAAAACTAAAGATAATTCTTATAAGTATGTGCAACTGTGTTCCAATAAAACTTTGTTTACAAACTGGTGGCCAGCACAGTTCGCTTGCCCCATTTGGGATGTGTGTAAGTTCAGCATTATCCACCAGCAATCTTCGTCCAACCACATGTTAATACAAATGCAATATAAATATGTAACTGGAATGTAAAACTCAACAACTCCTATATGGAGTTTGGTGATTAATAAGAACTCCTTACATTATGAAAATTCATTAATTATGATGATCATAGAAAAAATTCACAGGGAAATAACTGAGACCATACAGCATTCTAATTCACGCTAATTTGTGCACCATTGCTTAGTCACTGCCAACATGTCCTTATCAATGTGAATCCTTGCTTTTTTGTATGGTCTAAGTAATAGAGATATCAAGCTCATTTTTCTATCTTAATGCTAAGAGAAGTAACATTCGCTAGTGTTTGCAAAGCACTTATGCGTGGTTTTTTCCAGTAGCTAAAAGTACAGTTGAATAACTGATCTTAGTAACACCTAAACATTTTTTACTGTATAAATGATGCTCCATAGACCTACTATATAAATGTGTATCCTTATACATTTGTACAATTACCTGTCAGTATCTTCACAAATTTTTAGAAGCAAAAATTTCTTAATTTAAGGTTATGCACATTTAATTTTATTTTAGTACATGTTTACAGTACATACTACCTACAATCATTATGTGGACAGATGATGAGAACAGTTCGCCAGAGCACTTCTACTTTGAATTTTGCTGTAGTATGCCTCTTTCCTTCCCTTCTCTCTAAAAGTCTTTTTTTTTTTTTTTTAAATCTTTATTGGTACATTAAATATACACATCATGATTGCACTCCATAATGGGGATTTGTACCAGTATAAGACACAACTTAATTCTCATTTTTTCCCATAGCCCTACCCACTCTACCACCCCCTCATATACATAATCTAAAAGTCTTATAAATCTTGAAAAAGGTCACTTACATGCTAACTAAAAAAAATAAAATTTCACTTTTATTATGTAATTCTGATTCCTAGTGAGACTGACCATTTCATATTAACAGGTTTAATATTTCTCTAGAAAACTGAACTGGAAAGCATCGGCTTTCACACACCTACCCTTCCCTTCACTGTCCCCAGTTAACCCTATTATGAACATTGGCCATAGTGTGGTCCTTCCGTTACACCAAAGAGCCAGTGTGAATAGACTGCTGCTAATCACAGTTCCATAGTTTATGTCAGGAGTCACTGTGCTGCACAAAATATAGGCCTGGACTCATGTGTAATAACAGGTACCTGTCATCACTCTTCTAGAAAGGTTTCACCACCCCCAAATCCCTGTGCTCAACCTAATCATTTCTCCCTCCCCTGGTAACACTGGGTCATTATATTGTTCCTATAGTCCTGCCTCTTACAGAATGCCATACAGATGGAATCATACAGGACAGAGCCTTTTCAGGGTGACATCTCACATCACTTAGCCCAGTGTATGTAAGGTACTTCTTTATCTTTCTGAGGATCTATAGCACATTTACTTTTATCGCTGAACATTATGTGTCTGTATGGATTCAATATATCTCTTCATTTATGTGAATAAACTTCTCAGTTGCTTCTAAGTTTTGCCATTTAAGAAAAAGTCGCTACAAGTATTTCTGTACAGTTATGCGGTCACAAGCTTTCCATTTCATGTTTCTTTTTGCAACTGCTTGTATCTCCTTGTTCTAATTTGAAGCTTGTTTCTTTAAATTCACTAAGGCAGAGCATATATCTTATAAATATGCATTTCTTAGTTTGTCATATCTTATAACTTTGTAGTATCTTTTGTTGGGTTACATTTTAATCTGTAATCATGTTCTATAGCAGAAAATGTGCTGAGAATTTATAATGAATAATAAAACCACAATTTCTGCTTTGTCGGTGTGTAGTGCCCTCCTGATGCTCTTCCTCCAGGAGTAGGCTCTGCTTACCTTACCAGTCACCATCTCTATGACAACACATCCCAGACTCCAGATGTCTGCAGCACGTCCATGGCCTTCTCCTTTAGCACGGGTAATGACTTCCGGTGCCATGTATGCTGTAACAGTAACAGACAGAGTGATAGTAAGCACAGCTATAAACACAGCTCCATATATTAATAGTATGAAGTAATAATGTTCTTTCTCCAAATTATGTACCAGGAAATGTTGAAAACTTGAAAACAGATATTTAAAATCAATTTGTTGCAGGAACTTTTTGAAGACAGAATTGTCTTTTAAAAATACAACTTTTAATATGTAAATCTTCAAATAAATTATATTCATAATGAAAACAGGAAATGTGGCAGGGGATGAAAAATTTTATGGCAGTAAATGATCAAAACAAGCAATTACCATTTAACTATAATGTCAGCTCAACAAGAACAGTTTCACAATACCAATGCAAGTCACAAAACAAGTCTTTCTGGGAAGAAAAAGAGGCTTTCCTCCTGCCTTTAACTTTCAAGAACTAGTTCAATTTGTCACTGAGACAACTCCTCTCAGGTGGAGGTTTTCTCATGTGGAGAAACAGTCCTCTTCATGATTATGAACCTCTTCCTACTGTGAAGGTCTAGATGGGCAGAGGAGGGTGAAAGGGATTTCTAAGAGCATGCACAGACCTGCCCAGCTGGCCTCTCCCTACCTGCTGTTCCCAGTGTGCTATTCACTTCACCGGGCATGGTCTGTGCATTGTTTTTCAGCTTTACTGAGCATCCAAAATCTCCAAGCTTGATTAGTCCAGATGAGGTAAGGAAGATGTTGGCACCTAACGAGAAACAATCAGTTATTAGGCAGCCTCAGAAACAATGGGGCCTACGTACCAGAATCTTTACTCACGAAGTACAAAGGTTTCTGAACCTTTATTTACAAGGTTCCATTCTGGAAAGACTGAGAACTCTGTTCACAAATGTAATTCAAAGCGTGAACTTTAACAGCAGAGCAGATAACTGACCAAAAAATATCTCAGGTACGTAAACAAATTCTAATAACAAAAACTCATAGATGTACTTAAAAATTATATACAGAATATAAATGCTGTGGCAGTCCCTGAACCTCAGAGTTGCAAGCAATAGCTGCCTCCATGCTAAGAAGTGACATTTACAAAACAACTAGTACACCAACACTGTGGTTCTAGAGTCACAGTTGAATTTGCCGTTGGATTTACTACAGAATGTAACTGCCAGCAGTGTTCTATAATTTTCTTGTATTTCTACAAATAGTACACATGTCTAATATGTACTCTAGTTAGAACTTGGGTTTACTGTTCAGCTTTCAGGGCACTTGAGCTTTTGCTGTTCACTACAAGATACAATACCTGCAACTAAGTCATATATCTTTGGTACCTGACCACAATATGTACTTCAAACAGCAAAACGAAGTCACTCCAGTTAGACAACAGCCATACAATGAGCTAAAGCCTAACATTTCATCCTCAACATCTGAATCCTTGCAGAGCTCATGGTCCTCTACACAAGGCCATTCTGGAAATATTCTCCATTTGTACATTCTCAGTAGGGAATATAACAAGCAGTCACCATGTCATTATGCAAAGACAGAGTATGATGTTTGTGGCAAAACAACTGGAAATGGGCAATGCCAAAACCTGACTCTAGACAGCAAGGCACATATGTGATGGACAGGTGGGCAGCACACCATGGGTGATGTGTGGTTGAACCACTACAAAGAGCAATTCTTACACCAGAACAATACAGATTCAGGTATAATCCAGAATAGCTCACAAGAGTATGTCTAGTCCATAGTCAGAAGTCAGGCCACTTCTTTAGTAAATATGTTTAAGTTCCCTCACTCAAGACTATATGATAGAACACTTTAGGGGCAAAGAGACAAAAATACTCTGGCTTTAACTCTGCACGCTTCTCCAAAACGAAGGTCAAGGGCATATTGTGACTAAGGCAAATGTCCCAGTGACAGTTCTGGGACAGAAGCATAACCATTCCTTCATGCCAGAAGAGAAAAGCACTTTTAATCAATCTCAATGACCAAATTAATCTTTAGCAGAATTCCAATTTAGAGATTGGTGTGAATAAATCCTATACTAGTCTCTAAAGTTATAGCTGTACATTCTGACTTACACAAGCATTTCTGATGTCTTTGTCACTTTACATATTTAGAGCACTCACATTTAGACTCAAAAGACCTTGACACAGGGAGAAGTTTGCTTTGATCATGAACGTTTATTAAGCACACAAGCTATGTCAAAGTAGCCTGTAAAACAGCAGACTTTGCTTTGGAAAAACAGATTTCTCTAAAAGTAATGTTGAACAAAAAAGATAGAGCAGATTCTCTTACTCATGGATGGGAGATAAAGCTCAACTTTTCCCCATCTCAGTTTTCTTGAGACAGTGTCCTGCTATGGAGTTCAGGCTGGTTCTGAACTCAGTGTGTAGCCTAGGCTGCACAGACGTGCTCCTCATGCCTCAACCTCCCAAGTGCTGGTATTATGGGTGTGTAACACTGCATCCAAGTTCATTAGAAGCATACTTAAAGCAAAGGTCTATCCATCTGGAGAAATAAGTGGGTAGGAGTGGGAATGAGTATCTACTGAGCTCCTACTGTAGCCAGAACACCAGGCACACTGGCCATGGGAGCCAAACACATGTGGAGTTACCTTTAATGTCACGGTGAACTATGCCGTGCTCATGGAGGACATTGATAGCAATGGTGATCTGCTTTGAATACAGCCTAATGACATGTTCCTGAAGTCCCAGTCTCGACACCTCTTCTAACGTACCCTCGTCACAGTACTCCATGAAGATGTACATTTCTTCCTAGGAGAGAAATAAAATACAGCCCTGTATTTGTGGTTTTCTTTATATGGACACAACACGAAAGCTCTGGAAAACTGTACAGGCCACACCCCAGAGGAATCGATCTTCTTTCTAGTGGTCCGCTACACTAGCAATCCTGAGTGCTGTGTGTATGTGTTGCAGGCGTTGTCTAGCTCTTCTGCAGAGGTTGCTGCCTACCTCCTGTCTGGAATTATATAGTGTCAGGGTAAGAACATCTCCAAATCATAGGAGATGAACTTCTATCACCCTCCGAGATTAAGTCTGCCATATAATCTCAGACAGGAACCAACAGGGCTGTCCCTATAAATAGATTATTAAGTACTGAAACACATCCTTTTCAGATATAAATATACTTGTGAAAACATCAAAAGTGATCAACACCCAACTCCCCCAGAAGCTCTGGCTCTATACCAAGACGCTCCAAAAGTTATCCTCTTTCCCTCGATGTGTTTATTGCTAAACACAGCAGGGGAAATGAATTTGAAGTTTTAATTTCTCTCATTTCACAATGCTTCCTTAAAAACATAGAAAAGAAAATCAATATCATTTAATGGTACTGCAAATGGAAAAAAGTCACAAGTGGGGGAAGGGGCACTTTAGAAGACTCTTCAGAGTGGCAGGATGGGTTTCAGTGCTTTATAATGTCAGTTTAATGACTACAGTCTACAACTTACATTTTAGGAAGAACTCCTTAGTTTCAGAGAGAAGGCAGAAATGATGTAACTCATGGAGATTTCCTGATAATTAGGCAAAGTTACTGTGCTCTGAAATGAGAAGACCTGTGATGTAGAACAGGACTCCATTTTGTACCCTTACTGATTCCTCACACAAAACAGTGTGATTAAAGTCAGCTTACTCTATGAAGCTCCACACCAAAATACCGAACCAGATTGGGATGTTTAATGCCTTCAAATATTTTCAATTCATCTGCAGTTTCCTTGATAGTTTTATGATCATTAGGTTGAAATCGAATCTGTAAAAGAAAAATTGTTCCCAACAGTCAAAATGGAAATCAGCATCTTAAATGTAAAGGCTATAAAGCCATCTACTGGCATTTTGCTTGTGCAGGCCACACCGAGGGTCAATATGACCGTAACTTTACTTCCAGATTTTCCCTCCTTTACTGTTCCAAGTGAATTAAGCACTTCTGTTCTGAATATTTGTTGATGTAATAGCTAACGAGATGACTGTCAACTGTGACCTGTACCACCAGAAGTATTAAATGTTCGGTAGGTGATCAGTGTGCCTCAGTTCTGGGCAATAGAGAAAGTTAAAATGTGATTCTGCATTTGAAAAGTTTATAGCTATTTTACATTCCACATGTAAGAACATGCAGTATCTATCTCTGCACTTTCTATTATCTCACTTTAGCAGTCTTCTAGTTGCACCCATTCTTCTGAAGAGGTGACTCCAGTTAGTGGTAATATATGCACCTCAGAACTGCTGGGAGTAATTTCAAATTAAGAAAAGTGAGATGATGAATATGTTAATTAGTTTGAACAGATCACTGTATCACTGCCACATATCAAGACATCACACTGCAGTAATGGTTAACCTTTTGGAAACCAATTGTCCAAACTGCAACCCCAAACCCATTTGTTTCTAACCAAGTGCCAACACTGCAATTAAACCTGAACACTTAGGTTTTAACTTACAAAAAAACCAAGTACTTATTAACATCTTTTGACTTCTTTTTCAGTACTGGGAATTAAACTCAGCACCTTGTGCTTGCCAGGTAGATGCAGCAATGCTGAGCTATATCCCTGGCCTTAACATCTTTTGTCTTAAAAGAAAAACACAATAACATGTGTGCATAGGTTCGCTGCCACTGTTATACTGTATCCCATAAAAAACAAAATTATGTTGATTAAAAATAAAAAAGGAAGAAAGCCAAGCACTGGGATACATGCCTATAATCCCAGAATTTGGGAGACTCAGGCAGAAGGATCACAAGTTTAAGGCCAACCTAGATCTGTCTCCAAAAAAAAAAAAATCAAAGTAAGCATATAAATAAAAAGGAGGAAGAAAAGCAAAACATTTACAACTAAGAGCAATAACATAAAGGGAGAAGGGAAAGGGCTGGATATGGAAAAAGAATAAATACTGCTAAAGCACAGAAAGAAAGCAAAGACACCGCCAACCCAGTGAGCCAAATACATCTGCTTCACCCTTCATCATGTCTACTTTTTAAGCCCACCAGACAGGCCTCCGAAAGCACTGAGTCTGGTCTTCCTAATTCAAGCCATTCTTCACACTTCCCTATTCTGCCCATTCCACCACTAGCTGCTGGAACACTAATCACTGGTGAAATTTATCACAGAGCTTATCTTCTCCCTGCAAGGTACCACTGTCCCTATCCGCCATCAGCCCTTGTTCTGCCTCCCTCTGTCGTAGCATCATGGTCTCCTACCTACTCTGAGTTGGGCTCACTTGTGTTCCTGCTCTTATCCTCCTCACTAAACAGTCAACATCTTCATTTTCAAGTGTTATCTCAGGCACTGCTGCATCGGTCCTGATGGTCTGAACTCGAGAAAGTAGGACAGGACAGTACTTCAGCCAGGGGTATAAACCACTGTCACTCCATCTCTGTCACTCAGAGTCATTTGATGCATCAGCCCAGCCAGCCAACTGACTCACCTCCTTCATGGCCATCAGCTCTCCTGTGTCAACACTGATGCAGGTGTAGACCTTCCCATACTGTCCTTCCCCTGTGAACGACACCAATAGGCCACTCTTCCAGTCAGCTCAGACAGGTTAAATCATTGAAACTCAAAAGAACAGATATTAATTCTGAATGTTCATGTTATCGATGAGTATGTTTACTGCAGTTTACTACTACGGGATCCAAAATAGTTCTAGATGTTCACTAATAACCAAAGCCTCACCTATTATGTCAAGATGTCTTATCTGTGAACACTGTACACAGAGAAAAACTGACTTTGGAAAATCTCAGAAGACCATGAGAATGAGTGATGGCTAGTCCTTTGGAGCCCTAATGCTCCTTGAGGTCTGGGCTGGCACTAGAAAAGAAGGCAGCAGGCCTGCCTCCGGACCCCATCCACCTCATCACTGCAAGCTCAGGAGTGGAGGGACATAAAACCTCCTATCACCATTCTAAGGATATTAAAGCAATGTGATGAACAGCTAATCAAGAATGAAAATAACAAATAATGTGTAGAAAATACTTGATTATTCTCAAGGTTTTGTGCTCTACTGAGAGCTCTTAGGAAGTCCCAGTTTCCTGAAACCAAAGAATCTTCTTTCCCTACTGTTTGCCCCATTGGATCTAAATACTTAAAAAATTAATGTACCTAGGGGCCAAGGATTTAGCTCAGTGGTTTCTATGCCTATCTTGCAAGCGTGAGGGCCTGGGTTCAATCCCTGGTAACACATACAACACTGGGCATGGAGACTCATGCCCAGCAGCAATCAATACCACATATCACAGTGCTGGGTGTGGTGGCTCACGCCTGTAATCCCAGCACTCTTGGGAGGCAGAGGCAGGAGAATTGCTGTGATGTGAGTTGGAAGCTGAGCTCAGGGCCAGCCTGAACTACAAAGCAAGACACTGTCTCATAAAAAAAGAATTAATGTATCTAAGTGGAGAAGAATCTGAGATACCACATAATCTGCCACTAACTATTTTACAGGAGGCAGTTTCACTGGGATATTAATTAATTAGAAGAGATTTCAGAAAAAAAGATTGTTCTTTCCTGATCTGTAGCTATTCTTGGTTCAAAAAATATTCTTGCATAAAAGAGAATAAATGGGTAAAATTTAAGTAGTTCTCTAATGGAGACTTATGAAATTATTGGGAACTATTTGATTAAATGAACCCTATAAAATCTTTCCTCAAAGCTCATGTTTAACGCTTAGACCACATTTTAGAAATTAAGCCACAGAAAGAGGTATGAAAAGATATGATGTGTATTTGCTGTATCTGTAAAAAGAGGGCAAACTGGGCCGGGGATTTAGCTCAGTGGCTCCAGTGCTGGCGCCGGCCTTGTAAGCACAAGGGCCTGGGGTTCGATCCCTGGTAACCACATACAACAATGCCAAGGCGTGGTGACTCATGACCATCAGCAATCAGTATCATATACCACAATGCCGGAGATGGTAGTTCACACCTGTAATCCCGGCACTTGGAAGACAGAGGCAGGAGGATTGCTGAGTTTGAGACTGAGTTCAGGACCAGACTGAACTACAAAAGCGAGACCCTGTCTCAATAAAACTAAAAAAAAAAGAGGACAAACTATAAAGACTTAACCTACAGAAGCACAGATATTGCTTTTTCTAACATTGACTGCTTTCATGCCACGATCCTTAGTTTCCTTACCAATTTTATTTCCTCTTTGCCACTTGAAGGTCACCTTCCTCAAGCCAACGTGCATGACATTATCATAGGACTTAGGTGTATCACAAACTTGACCAATGATATTCTTTCTCCTCATTTCTCGGTATCTCTTTTCTTCAAACAATCGGACTGACTTCTGGATAGCTTCTATGGGTCCTTGTTTAGAGGCAGTATCTGCAGAAAGACCCTCAAACTCATCAGTGACAGACAGTCAATTTCCAACAAATAACAATGAGAAGAGAGCAATCTACACATGTACTATACCACAGCAAGGTTTATCACTGTCTATCCAGGTTAACAACAGGTGAATTAGAGCAAAATCTACTAATTCCAAGCATGTACTCCACTCCTGTTCACAGAATTTGCATACACCCCATGCTCAGCAACTAACCCCCCCATCTGCCACCCTAGGACTGTGGCTGAGCTACACAACAACTCCTATAGCTTCTATTTTGCTCTTTCTAGCTAACTCTCTTACTGGTCAGTGCTATC
The DNA here is from genome assembly GCA_004026965.1 of Petromus typicus. Classification (NCBI taxonomy): domain Eukaryota; kingdom Metazoa; phylum Chordata; class Mammalia; order Rodentia; family Petromuridae; genus Petromus; species Petromus typicus. The sequence continues at coordinate 39,848 of PVIR01009447.1, read as the reverse complement.
TTACCACACTTGGAATCTTCATATGTTACTGTCCCAAATTTATGTCAGATCTCCATTGCTTACTCAACAAAAACCCAAATTCTTATTTTGGATTTACAGTCAAGCAGAATTTGGACCCAGATTTTCTTTCCTGAGTCTTTTTTTTTTTTAAGCCATTCCTCTTTTTTTCTACCATGATCCAACTTTATTAGACTAGGTGACTTAGGGAACACACCAAACTGTCTCACTTGCAGGACTGCTCACACTTCCCCCTCTGTCTAGAGTGTCTTCTCACCACAGCAGCTGCTGAGGAAAGCTCTCCAGACTCAGGTGAAATAAGCACTTCTACTGAAAGGGAACGAAGTCTTCTCTTCTCTGCAAAGAGCATGCAGTAAGGCTCAGCATCAGAATGCCTGGAGTAATTACTTTCTAGGGGCTTGCAAATTAACTGACTTCAGATATTAAATATCTAATCTGTTAGTTCAGTTCTTTAATCTGTGAAATGAAGGTGGTAACACTGAATTCAGACTGACCATGAAGATATAATGAAATAATGCATATAAGGCACTTAGCCCAGTGTCTATAGCACAGGTTGTGATTATATCTTATGTTCCCACCAGTCTGTATCACTATTTCTCCAACATATTTTACCATGACTTACAGTAAGAGATACCTTTTACACACATTCATATCTAAAATAAATTTTGCGAAATATTATTCCCCTCTCTACATCTGATTCTGATGCCATGGTTAGCCTTTCTAATGGCTGATGACACTCAATGAAATTTCACCTCCCACTAATGTGTCATTACTCATAACTTAAAACCATGCACATTTCTGTGACTGTCCTTATACTGCATCTTAATGAGTATCTAAGAGCTTCAATCTTCTAGCAAAGAGATCTTTGAAATTCTAAATGACCACAACAGTAATTTGAAGTGAAGCTCCCAAAGAATTATGTTTTAATTATTTTTTAAAACGACAATCATTTTTTTACAGCATAGTTCTTAGTTGGTTTCTTTTACCTTAATATATGACAAAGAAGTCTGCCCCCCACAGGACAAGCTTTTCACAACTGTGAGGTTGTAGGCTAAGCTTTTTTGTTGTTGTTAAGCATAAGCCTTTCTCAAGACTTCCCAGTCTTTAATAAACCAGCTAACTTCCCCAAGAGCAACATTCTTCCACTGGTTCCAGAGTATTTGTTTCAACTAACATGGCAAAGACCTGGCATCCAGGGAAACCACTGTGATGCATGAGCCATAAAGAGCCCATCTGCTGGTCACTAGAATCAAGTCCAGTTAATCTCTCCCACCTGAGCCCTTGACATAAACCTGATCTACCACCAAGACTGTCTACTGTTACAACAAAGCTGTTTTATTTATTTTTTTTATTTTTTTATTTTTTGAGACAGGGTCTCACTCTGTAGTTCAGGCTGGCCCTGAGCTCAGCCTCCAATTCACATCACAGCAATCCTCCTGCCTCTGCCTCCCAAGAGTTCTGGGATTATAGGCGTAAGCCACCACACCCAGCACTGTGGTATGTGGTACTGGTTGCTGCTGAGTGTGAGTTGCCACGCCCAGTATGGTATGTGGTTACCAGGAATCGAACCCGGGCCCTTGAGCTTACAAGACAGGCACCGGAACCACTGAGCTAAGTAAATCCCCGGCCCACAACAAAGCTCTTTTTTGCTGCCACTCTCTTTTTTTAAACCTCTTCTTAAAGTGATACCTAATATTTACACTGAATCACTGCACTGGTATTTTGCTCCTCCAATCTGCTTCCCAATTCAAGCTAGCAGGATAACCTGCCTTAGTCCTACTAATCCCTATTTTTCCACTAAGCAAACACTTAAAAACCACTTAAAAAAAGCCACTTAAAAACCTTCAGAAGCTGCCCACCACTTCTTTTTGTTTGGGTTTTTTTTTTTTTTTTTTTAAGGTTTTTTGAGACAGCGTTTTACTTTGTGGTTCAGGCTGGCCCTGAGCTCAGCCTCCAACTCACATCACAGCAATCCTCCTGCCTCTGCCTCCCGAGCGCTGGGATTACAGGCATAAGCCACCATGCCCGGCACTGTGGTAGGTGGTGCTGATTGCTGCTGGGCGTGAGTCTCCACACCCAGTATTGTATGTGGTTAATCGGGGATGGAACCCTGGCCCTTGTGCTTGCAAGACAGGCGCCGGAACCACTAAGCTATATCCCCGACCTTGCCCACCACTTCTTGATCAAACTATCCTTCAGCTCTCCAATTTCACCTGCATTTAAATCTACATCCACCAGTTTGGCCCTGAGGGGCTATTCTCCAGTCAGAAGACCTGCTCCTATGAAATCCTCCTGATCTCACTGGCCCTTGAGGAACAAATACTCCCCTAAACAAAAGAATACTTGTGTACGGGAAGCCAGCTCTGATGTGAAGAGAGAAATGTGCTGTAACCCTAGCTCTGGCATTACACCTTACTCAGTTATTTGGCCTCTCAGAACCTGTGTTACTATTTAAGAAAGATTTGTTCTGCTTTCTGCTCAAGATTATTGTGACAAAAATACACAAACCATTCTCTATTCTTTCTTTGGGTTAGTATTCATTGATAATTTATTATGTAACATAAGTTCTTTCCTTCTATTTACCATAAAAAATGTTTACTTATTTCACAGATATTAAAAATTACACCCAGCTGTTTTGGAACATACCAATAAAATAATTTCTGACCCCAAAGATCTTATAATTTGTCACAAAAACAGCAGATGTCCACAAACATACTCTATAATAGGAAATGATCTTGGGGGCATAAATACGATCACAGAAATATTAATGTAGGTCTAATAATTCAAAAGATAAACCAAATTTTAATTGGAACTACTTATCTTATGATTAAATAATTCTAAGTTGAATGTCCTTTCTCTTACCTTTGGTTTGGCTAATGAGTGTGCGAAGTTCCCAACTTCTCCGTGTTGATCCACTTGTATCACCCCTGGGATATGCTGGCTCTGCAGGAAGTATTTTTTCATATAAATTAAGGTTTATGGGAAAATATGCTCAAGAGCAAGACTGAAGTGATGAATGGTAATGGTTTCCATCAATCTTTCCTTTCTGATGATTTCTTCCTAACATGTTTATGTAAATAGTTCTACAATAAATTCTATAGAATTGTGATAAACTAAGAGATCATTACTTTCTGAAAGTAACAGATAACTGAACACTGTGCAGACACTGCATCCCTGTGGACCTCATTTAAGAGGCTGCTATCAGCAGTTTCCGCTATGCCACAACAGGACCAAGGACAGGGTTCCCATGCAAAAACCCCACAACTTCAGCATGTTACCAACACACATTGTTACTTTTGCATTTTCAAAAAATTGAGTTTATTGGTACATTCTAAATATATATTCTGATTATACTCATAACTGACAATTGTACTTGCACATATCTTGATTCTTTTTTCCATTCCCCTGCCCTCCGTTCAGCCCCTGCACTCCTCATATAGATATAAGCTTTGTTTCCATTTTTTCTGTTTTGCCTTTAAATTTTTTCTTTCCCTTCTTTGCTAATAAAAGTTCTCAACAATTAAAATATCAAGAATTTGTTTTAAAAAGGAACAAAAGTAGATCTAAAATTGCAGACAGTAGAAAGGCATCCATTGAAAAGCCAAGAAGGTTGCTTTTTCCCCTTCCCTAATTTTTTTAAAATGCAGCCTGGGGACTGGACACAGGACTTTGTGTTTGCAAGGCAGGTGCTAGAACCACTGAGCTAAATCCCAGGCCCTTTTCTTTCATTCTTTTTAAAGGTGTTAACAAAATAAATTAGCACACTAAGACATATGACAATGCTTGGGAGAATGCAGGTGATAACTTTAACACTCACCGTCTCGCTCTTCAGTGGGGCTTGAGTGACGACTCAGGGACCGGAACTGCAATTCAGCAGCTATAGAAGCCAATCGGTCATTTTCAGGAACGCTGGAACCCCTGTTTTAATATTTTTAACAATTGAACTGTCAATTCAGTGAAACAGACATGAAAGATTTGTGAGATTCTTCTAGAGTTCTGATATTCAGCTAGAGATAGTGCTGCTACCCAGGGACACTGGCAATGTGCAGAGACACTTTGGGCTCTCATGACTAGGAGAACGTAAATGACCTCTAGTGGGGAACGGACAAGGCACAGGATAGCTCCACAAGAAACACTCAAATGAACAGTTGTGCCATTGAAATGTGGTCCCCATTCTGGAGGCTACTAGAGAGTTGTCCACTGTTAGCCCTCCATAGCCAGCAGGCTAGCAAGGTTCAGAGTACTGTACCATGTTTTATACAAACAACAACAGAAATAAAAAACAACCCTATTTAATTAAGTATCACTAACATGCATAAAAAGTCCCACAATTTAAACCTAGTATAGATAAAAATGCATTACCCAAATGTGGCCAATATTTAAGGTTACCATCAAATTATATTTATGTATTAATTATACTTAAATATTAAAATGTCATTACATAATGCCAACAGATTTCATACACAGGGTAAGAAAACAGAAGGGGATATCTAAAGATTTTTCAAGCAGTAGTCAAGCAAAAGTACAAAAGAGCAGGAAGCTTAATATATTAAAGAACAAAGTTAATAAGCTGCTTTTCCAGAATAAAGTTAAATGGTGAGCCACCAGATGAACTCATAATGAGTAAAAACTAAGATTAAAGGGAGGAGTTAAACTGCAATTGAAATAATCTAAAACTTCAACATATTTCATTAGCTTATTAAAAGTTCCTGGATGTATCTTTAGCAAATCCTGTAATGAAGTATGGTAGCATTTATGCTCTTTTTTTATTAAGCTAAAGGCAATTAAACTTCAGCCTATTAGGCTGAATGAAATACATTATACCATATTGCACAGATTATGTAATATGCATTATTTTTATGTATCTCTTAACCCTTAAACCTCTATAGTATTTGTTAAATCCAAAGAAAGGGTAACAGTTTTGGCCCTATTTGATGGCAGAGTCACTGATGCTGAAGGAAGAAGTATAAGCAATGCCAAAGACTTTGCCATCACAGAGAGGTTATACAATATCTCTACTTCCTAATTTCTTGCAGATAAAATCAGCCAATTCTATGTTCTTCTGAGATCTTTGCCAGGGTAAATGGCAAGAACACATGCTTAAACAAAGAGGTGCATCTGTGGATGTTTAACATCTAGACTGAAGTGGAACATGAGGGGTAGGAGGTGTGCCTTAAGAGTTTGCAGATTTCAGTGGTGTAACAACCAGTTTGTAAAGTACCTGAAAGTTAACAGCTCTTGTGCATCAGTTGGTAGCTGATGCCAGCAAGCCCATAATTCAAAAATGTTTCTAAAACAGAGATAGAACTGAAGCCAAGAATAAATATTTCCTATTTCCCAGAATAGATTTATTCCTAGAATAAAATCTGATCAATTAATACTGAATTGTAGCTACTATATCTCAAGACAGACAAACGCTGCATACTGTGGGCTGACATCACAAGTCATCAGTGTTACTCTAAGCTAGGCAAAGGCTAGTGTGGCCTGACAACAGAAGTAACTCATGTTGTTGTGTATACCAGAAGCACACTGGTTGGCAAGCTCATAGCTGTGATGAGACTCAGGCCCTGGGATATGCACAGTCAACTCCACTCATTAAAGTCACTGGGAAGGTGAGGCTCAGGGTGAGTGCGAGCCCCAAGAGCAGGACTTAGTGCAGGATGAGTCTTGCAACCTACTACACACCCGCCACAGTAGGCTATTTGTATCACTGAAAGCTCTAAAAGGTTCAGCATTGTTGCCCTAGAACACCTTTGTGTGGCTCTGTTCCTCTCTACCTACAGTCACATATACAATGTCATAATCTTTATTCTTTGATAAAAACAATAGATTTTGAGATAGCTAATTATGACATTATTAAAATTCCTGGCCATCAAGGACTGTCCAGGTATGTACAAATGTAACACAAATATTTAAGAAGTACTATTCGTAACATGCTGGAAAACTACTTATGCAAAGCCTAAGACTGAATGCCTATAAAGGCCAATTCTAGGTATTTTTAAACACCTTAACTTACAGTTCCTTAACCTTTAAAAAAGCAAAATATCCTCTTGCCTTCCCATTTCTGGCCTCACAAATCTGGATGCAGCAAGTGTGAGACTGTGCACCACAGTCTGGTTAATGCTTTCAACCACTTTGTGCTTGTGGTTGATACACCTCTCTTGACTGTGTACTGAATTCATAAAAAAAAAAAAATCCCAGTCGCTCCCACAGGGATATGGAAGCCTACACGAAAGCAAATCCCTAAATATGTAATACATAAATCCTTAAACAAAAACATAGATGGTAAATGGGAATCTGATTTAATATTGTTAATTTTTTTAAGTGACAGCTTAAGCAATGAAATACTTTGCTATTTTGCAGGTTAGAGACACTTATCAATGAAAGTTAGAAATATTTTATGAGTAAAAATATTGGAAATGTCTGTAGAAATTTTAGTTACTAAAGTTAAGTCTAAAAACATTTTAGTCTTTTAAACTGTAAAGCCACAAATAACCCTCCTGCCAACTATTATACTAATATTTTTCCTATGAACTAAACAGAGTATTGAGTTGTGTCACAATTCTATCTTCTGTGAACAAATCACACCTAATCCAAATACTTTTGTATGTCACCTTCCTTCTCGGAAGATGAGAATAATGACCTACTCAAACACAGGGCAGAATTAAGAGACCAAAGATTCCTTCTCCCTTAAATAAGTGTGAAATTGATAAAAACTCTCCACTAAAAGGTAAGCAGAATGCAAAAACCTGCAAGTCCCTCCTTACAAAAGACTTACTGCAAGACACTTAAACTCTCTGGAGCTTTCAAATGTCTAACAGTTCTCTCTAGTAATGATCTATTTCCAATGACGTCTTATCTTTGAATTTACCCTTGAACTTATCTTTCCACTTTTATATAAGTACTTCTAATCAACAATTTTTTAAAATTAGGAAATTAGGTCAGAAAACTCAACCTCTTAAAATACCAATCATGACCTAACACTATGAATAGGATGCCACCTCTGAAATTACCTTGTGTCTACTGAGAGACGGCTCAGCTAAGTGTCATATCCCCTTCTGTCGCATCCCAGGTTCCTTCCTGTCATACTCTCTCCTCAGAGCTACCACGAGCAGAGCCTCTGATCATTCTGGCTAATCCTGGATCTGAGAAACCCTAACACCACACAAATAGTAGTCTGCCTATACTGGCTGGGGACAGAGCCCAGGGCAGCCCCTGAACATCAGTAACATACCAGAGGAAAGAAGCCTAGCTGTCCCCCTGTAACCCATCATGAAGCTGAGATCTCTGTGGAAGGGTTGAGGGAGGGCAAGGAGGCATGACACTAGTGAGTGAGACTACCTGGTATCAGGGGCAGTGCTGATAGGTTTGGGTGGCACAGGGTCACCGCCAAAAGGGCCAGGGCGACTGATGGTGGCAGCAGCAGCAGCAGCAGCAGCAACAGTAGCAGCAGCAGCAGCAGCGCTGCCAAGGCTCCGCGTGTCCGAAGGCACGCTCCGAGTGCTAAGACAAGAAGAAAAGCTTCAGGAACACTGATGAGAAAAGGGCATGGACTCACAAATGGTCTTCAATTAAAAATAAAACATGGTAAGAAAGTGAACATACATAAAAATAAAACAATTCTCTCAGATGCAGGTCTAGACAAAAAAATACTTTCAAAGGCTTTAAAAAATATTTGTGGTACTTATTACCTAGCAAACCTTGTCAAATAAAATTAACTTTTACAAATGATCTCATATGGGCAAGAGGATGCTAACTATGTCAAGATGCAGAAATGCCACCACATTCAAGGAAATCATTGTAAATATACTTGTTTTTGAACTCATTTTAGTGTTACACGCATAAAAGTCAGGAATGGAAAGGTTATTCCAACTCTCTCCATTTTTAAAATGATGTTAGCATTGTCTTCCAAATGTCTGTTGTGCTATGCACACATAAATCTATTTTCCTAAGGTAAGTTTTCAAAGAAAGAAAAGGAAAGAATTACTTCAAAGTTGGAAAGCATTTAGTAGTTCAAGGTTACGAAGAAGCTAAGTGTTACCGTGAAATGTACAGGTCTGTTTAAAATTTGCATGTCTTTTCTTTTGCAACTAAAGCACTGAGTTAGATCTTCAAGATAATGCAAGTAAGAGCTTTTAAAGGCATACAAACAAGATGACAGAAAACAATTGGTTCTCAGAGCAAGCAGTCAGTTGTTTCAAGAAAATCAGCAAGCGTATCAGAGAAGACTCCATAAGGCAAATAACTGGAAGAGCACCAAATACCTGAATCCCTCTGGAGTTGGAATAATTAGATGTGGGTTAGGAGGGTCACTGTGACATCGAGGTACCTTCACAGGACGGGGGCTGTTCCGATGAATAGCTGCCAGTGAAAATGGCAACAAATGCATCTTGTTAAAGTGGTCAACAGAAAGCTGTTAAATCAGGCCATTAAATGTAAACCAAAAGCTACTTCATTTTGCCAGTGACCAAAATAACTAAGTGAAAAGTTCAACTATATACAACTATTACGAAAATGTCACTTTAAAAAAGTTAATAAAGCTTTATTACACATTCAAACTTGTTCTCCAGCTAAAACATTTTTTAAAAGCTTTAGTGAACTATAATCAATACATACTAAACAAATGACTGAACCCATATTAGAGGTTCTGGTCTTATAGCTAAGACCAGGTCCTGTGTTGGGGTCATTTTTTCTGGGGTACAGGCAGTTTTACTCAATTCCTTTAAGCCGAACCATGTAGATAGGACAAACTTAACTGTGTGGGTATTTTTTCCCCTCCAGGAATATTTTCTTTTCTTTTTAAAAAAAAACATTCTAGCAAAAGAATTAACAAGAAAAAATTTACATGAAGTTTAAAAACTAGTAATCTTACCTAGTGCTAAACTTTCACTTTCCTCAAACTAACTGTAAACAGTAATGGACATTTGTTATACTTTGTACAGTTCTAACATTTTTCTCTTTTGAACTGTCTAATTTAGCCTTTCTTATGTTTTTAAATCTCTTTAAGCTGCACCCTCTAGTTATACATTAATATTAGTTCACAAACATTTTATTGTAAATGGAAATTCTCTTTCTTCATGGTTTTATTTCCTTTCAAAAACATTACACGTGAGAAATAACAGCACTGAAATTGGGAAGACCTGAAGTTGCCTTGCAAAACTTGCAAAGCAAAAATCAAGCAACTGATAAAAAGTCCGGAAGTCTGGACCACTGTCTCAAGTAAATAGTAAAAAGGTAAAAAGAAAAAGAACATAAAAGATTCAATGAGGATAGTATCACAGGTTCAGCAAAGACACTGAGAATTACTCATTCAAATATTGTTACAAAATTTTCTATGAAGGTCTAAGGTCATTCTATTAAGAATTAGCAGAAATTTAATACTCTTTGAAACAATACATTTTTTAAAGAGTATGTTTGTCTAATGTTGCAAAACTGACACTGCACTGAAAAGAAAATCTACATGGCCAACAAAAAAAGAGACATTCGAATTTGATCAGTATTGAACGTTTATTAAAGAGATGTTTTCCATGACCATGACAAACAAAAGCCCATAAAGAGTAGGAAGAATAGTGAATCAATGATGGCACAATGTGACCACCATAAAGAATGAAGTATATCTATACTTGCTGACATGGAAAATGTCTACAACTGTCAGACTGAAGAAAAAGATTAATATCAATCTAATTTTTCTACAATACATGGCAGAAAAATAATGTTATATATGCTTGTATAATTATAGAGCACAGAGAAAGGTAGGACAAAATGTGTCTGTTATGTGGATGAACAGAAACCACACAATGTTATATTTCAAGTTGTTGTTAGTAGTATTTAGAGCAGAAGAAGTAAGCACAGTAACAATTCTCTTATAAGAAGACAGTAAAATGAAAAGATGATCCCACTGTATGTGGGAGTTTACAACATGTTATTATCTAATTTATTCTTCATTAGCATCCCACTCTACAGGGAAGGCTCAATGAGGTGAAATGAGTAGGCCAGGTCACTTACTGGCAGGCAATCTGACTCTGAGATCAATTCAACCACCTCATAGTGACTGAGGGAACAGAGGACAAATTCACCCTACAAAGAGCACTATGAATTAACTGCCCTACCAGCAGTTTGGAGTGACAGGGATATCAAAATATTACTAACTGAAATGCAGGTGCTTACCTTTGGGTTATGGGAACAAGAGCATCTTTTTTTTTTTTTTTGAGACAGGGTTTCCCTTTATAGTTCAGACTGGCCTTGAGCTCAGCCTCAAACTCACAGCCATCCTCTGCCTCCCAAGTGCTAGGATTATAGGTGTGAGCTACCACACCTGGCACTGTATTATATATGGTATTGACTGCTGATGGGAGTGAGTCTCCATGCCCAACACTGCTGTATATTGTTACTGGGGATCAAACCCAGGCCCTTGCGCTTGCAAGAGAGGCGCCAGAACCATTGAGCTAAATCCCCGGCCCCTTAAGAAGCAATTTTTACAGAATTACTAATTATACATTCTTGGAAAAATATTTTAAGAGATCCAAACAGCAATTTCTTTATAATTTATTATAATAGGGTTAAGCAAAAGTTTGATAAGAATATAATGTGCTTTACATAAATGCTCAAATGACTTTATAATAGTAACTTTCATTTTCATAACAGCTTTGGGAGAAAATTCTTTATATAAACTGAGTGAATTCTAAAAGTTAAAAACATCCAGTGGTTAAAACCTGTTCTACACTAAATTTTCTGTAGCTTGCAGGTATCCTTTAAGAAATAGTGTGCAATAAACCCATAATTTACAAATTATTTCTTGTGTAATTTAATTTGTATGGTATATCTAAGTTTCCTTTTTTCTCCTCTATTGTCCTTTTTTTTTTTTTTTTTTTTTTTTTTTTTTTTTTTTTTTTTACCATTAGTGCTGCTAACTGAACCCAGATCCTTATACATTCTGGGCAAGTACTCTACACCTGAGCTATATTCCCAGATCTTAAGTTTTCATTTTTGAGTATTTATTACATATAAATCAAGTTTTATTTACAGACTATGTAAAAAATGGCACAATATATATCCTTGTCTTGATATTTTGTTTTTAAAGTATGAACACAAACTTTAGAACTATACTAATGTAATGGAAAACTGTAATTAACATATACTTGTATGTATGTTATATAACTTGATTGGCTAAAAGGTAAAACCAAATCAGAATTTACTACAAGGAGTGGGGAAATAGATACTTATGAAAACTATGGAGGAAAATGAATGCTTCCTTCCTTCAGGAGATAAGATACAGAAAAATTACTCATCCACCTGCACCAAGGAGGCTTCTTAATGCCTGCTAAACACCTCTTTCAATCTTTCCTCTTCATGAGCAAAGATTTCAAGCAGGAAGTAGAATGGCATTGTTGATATGAGGAGGAAAAAAAATTCTACACTTTAAACTTGCTGGTTACACATGTAATACGGCATTTTCACCTTTTTGCTGGGTATACAAAGATTACTATGCAGTTTGCTATATACATACCTCATTTCTATCATTTCTACTGTATTTTGTCTGCATATTCTTAAAAGACTTCTTATACCATTGTAAATGGCTACAACCAAAAGATGATTTGTTCATCCAAGCCAGTATGTTTCAGGAGAAATGCTGTAACAGCTGATCTCACCAAGGTACAAACCTGTAATAGGACTGTGTGGCTTTCCTATGACATGGCCAATGCATTCATTCATCAAAGCTTGTAAACTCTAGATATGAAAGGAAAATGGGAAGAGAAAAAGTGTTCTCAACTATAGAAGTAGTACACATTAGGTTTTCACTGCACTTAAAGAGACATGCTACTTTCAGCAAATATTTTCAAAATTAGTTTAAAATATGGACAGTATAAACAAGCAATTTATACATTATTTACAATGTAGCATAAAATAAAATCGTAATCAATGTCCTACAACAAAATAAAGGGCCTTTCAGCTTCTATCTTTTAGGCATCATGGAATCTATCAGAAAAGTATCAATACTGACATTATGCTCTCAAGTGATGCACATTTAAATGAAACAGTTAATATTTCTTCATTAACTTGCCAAAAAGTATTAATGAAGCTAAATTTATAAAATAGAGAAACTCATGTTTTAGAAGTGCCAGGGTTTACAATAAACACTGACTGAGTCAGTTGAACACTACTATTACAGAAAGATCTCATGATGCTACCAAGTGTTTTAACTTTTCAACATCATTACTATAATTACATAAAATACTTATTACTTATTTAAACATTACCAGGGAACAGAAATGATCAACTTTTTTTTAATGCGAAAAAAACTTTCAAATATTCCATACCAAGAAGTCATCTTCTGGTAGAGCTGAAATAAAAGCAGGTTCAATGGCTTGTAAAAAATCAAATCCTTGAGTTGCCCACCTGTCACAAGAAAATGTTCAATAATTATAAAACAGCCAGGAAAATACTGTAACATTCAGACTATACAATAAAAAAATATATATAATTGGAATATTATTATACTTTATAGAGAAAATATCTTTTACTTTTTTTTTTTTTTTAGATAAATGCCTGGGTAGTATGACCTACTAGGGAAAAACACAAAATGGCTTTTAAGAAAATGTTTACTTTGAGATGAATGGAAAACATGGAAGATATCAGAAGATGGGTGTTCATTTAGCCTTCAATATTTCTAAAACATAGAAATGTTCCTACTTTTAGTCCTAATTGTAATAAACTTGCAAATGGCATTAAAGTATCTTTAATTTGAAAATGATATTCAGGTGTCCCTCCAGTATGAATTATAGAATATCCAACTAATTTTTAGTCTTAATACTTTAATAATAATATTTAGTGCAATTACTAGTGAGCACCACACAGATTTTGTATTTTCTCCTTTCAAATTCTAAAATGGCTTACTGCTAGGTAAACTTTACCCATTCATTTCATAAGTAATGGGCTTAAATATGAGGGACAAAAGAGAGATCAGCAATCAGGAAGACTTCCCCATGGATAATGTGAACTCCAATAATTTTAACAATAACTTAGTTTTAGTTCATCATTAAAAAAAAAAAAATAAGGGCCAGAGATCTAGCTCAGTGGTTCCAGTGTGTGCCTGGCAAGCACAATGTCCCAAGTTCAATCCTTACTACCACATTTCACAATGCCAGTGTGGTGGCTCATGCCTGTAATCCCAGTACTTAGGAGGCAGAGGTAGGAGGACTGCTGAGTTTGAGACTAGCCTGAGCTACAAAGTGAGTTCAAGGCCAGCCTGAACTACAAAGTAAGACCCTGTATCAAAAAACTTAAAAAAAAAAAAAAGCTCCCCAATAGTTCTGGGATGTGCTGCTTGTATATCTTCATTAAAATAAAACAAAATAAAATCTCTAATCACTACAAAGTTGTCTGTTCAGAAATCCCATAAAACATACAGGAACAAAATACTATCAACCCCACACAACTCATGCAGGAAACATTACTTGGTCATTACCTGGGTCTTGTACCTCTACCACTTTCACACTTCGTCAGTACATAATTCATCCATTTCCGGGCAAAGCTGATATATCTGTCTCCTATCTTCTGTCTAAACTCTCCAGACATCAAGCGAACAACTTCTTTATGATACTGTAAGGAGATGTCATGTACATCAAAATTAAGAATAAAGCCATTAATAATACCTCCACATTACAGTATCAGCTTAAAATGCCATTTTCTAAAAACAAAAACTGACTTAAAGTCTATATCTTGTCAATAGTTTTAAAAATTATGTCTCATTATTTTCATAAATATTTTATTTATAAGTTTAAATGAAGAATGAGATTTTAGAATATTAAACATTAAATAAAGTTTTAAAGTGCAGAAGCTATTAGCACAAAAATACAAATTGAGTAACTATTTGATAATTTAAAAAGACTAACATTTCTAACACTCAATATGCAGAAAAGACGGCATTCTTCACTAAGCTATAATTATAATTAATAGTAATTAATTTGCTATTGGAGATTCATAATACATTTTATAAGCAAGCTACAAAGCAATCACCAAACTGTACTACATTTTTCCTCTTCTTTTATACCTACCTCAAATCCAAAATTATACCCCTGAATCATTGCTTCTCGGTAGTACTGCTGCAATGTGACAGATTCAGATTCATCAACTTCAGCCTCAAATTCAGACGTGAACATATGGTCCACTCGGTCAATGGCATCACTTATTCTGTTGCATAGCTCAAGCGCATCATTCTGAAGAATTCCAAACCGCAGTTAATCCAAAATGAAGCAAATCACACAACAATTACTGCATTCTAAGGGTATGTTTCATTCATCATTACACAGACATTTATCACCACAATATATTCCAACCACACTTGTTTTAATTATCAAAAGGAATGGAATATAGATGAAACTATTATTTTAATTTTTGTTTGGCATTTAACATCTTACGAAACGTAAAAGGTGAAAATGTCATTTAAAATGATAATGCTAATTACAATTTGATCTTTGAATGCATGCATTCACAGATTCATTCATACGCAGAGTCTCATTATGTAATCAGGCTGATCTTAAACTCACTATGTACCCCAGGCTGGCCTTCAACTCATGGTGATTCTCTTACCTCACCCTCCCAAGCACTAGGATTACACGTGTGCACCACCACACCTAGTCTGAATGGATGCTGTCTACCTTGAGTATTTTGTATGTTAATGACCAGAGATATTACTGCCAATGTCTGGCCATAGTTTCATTATCACAGCTGGGAGAAGGTGGAATCCACTGGCATTGTCCAAGTAGAGGGCAGAAAGAAAATAAACATCTTACAATGTATGAGACAGATCCCCATCCCTAAACAATAAAAATTACTACTGGTCTCAAATGTCAATAGTATTGAGGTTAAGAAATCTGGTTTTAACGCAAGCTTTTAATGTTTCTCTCAGCTCCAAATTGGTCTCTTTTCCCTCCAATCCTTAAGCATACCTGTACATGCCTGGTTATCTACTAGGCTATCACTTCTACATACTGTTATAAAATGTTCTTCTAAAATTTAACAATTCTGAGTCTTAGCAAAAAAAAGAAAAAAAAAAATCTGGTATCTCTCAATGAAATTTTTCCCATCTTATTTCATCAGTCTTATCTTACTTTCTACTGGGTATGAAGATCCAGCCAGATCAGACCATGTGACATCCAGGCAGCAGAGCCACAACTTTGATCCACTGACATCTATATTCAAATGTTTCTTTTGTTAGTTCCTTCCCAGTATGCACCCTCCCAAGTTGAATTCCCAGACACTATTAGAAAGCACTAAACTCTCTCTCTTCTGTAAGTAAGTGTGACAATTCAAGTTCTTAGGGCTATCAACTCCTTAAGTTAAAAAATAATCAGCTCACAAAATCTTGTACTCTCCAGAATTTACTAGCTCAAAGCAAAAGACAAATGCCCCTGCTCTGGCATATGAGCAGATTGCAAGTTGTAAGTCAGATTTATAGATAAGTAAAGCACATCAGATTCACAGAACAAATGTTTATCAATACTTTAAGGGACTGCATCTTCAAAAAAAATGACTGAGAAGACATAACTGATGGCTTTGGGAAAAGTGTAAGTGAGCCAGGACTAATAAATATGGTAAAAAGTAGAAAGTGGTGAAAAACAGAAACAAAGGGAAAAAATGCAAGGCTCTGGTTTTCAGAGACTTTGAAGGCCACTGTGCTTATCTACAACTTTTTTCTATACTAGTTAATTCAGCTGAATTATTTGTAAAGTAATGGGAAAAACTGAAAACTGCTAAAGGAGGAAGCTAAACTTACCACCTATGAGACCTAAATTCTAGTCCCACCCTTGGTACTAACCAGCTATGTGATCATTACTGTTAAAGAATTATTCAGTTTTCTATCTCTTCCAACTCTACAGTTACATAGTTCCAGGAAAGATCCTGAAATGTCTTCCCTGTCTAAACATGGGAAAAACATGTACTTGGGGACACACTGTAAGAGCTCAAGTTCTTCAAATGACATCACATGACACCATTCAACTCTCCCACAGCATGATACCCAAAGCAAGGACCTCCACACCAGGGCAGAGGACAATGAGGTACCTTGAGCTGCTGTAAAGCGGTGGCAATGACTGGCTGACTGGATGTCTGCTCTTGGCGCAGTGTCATAAGCCCCTCAATGGACTGCTGGAAGGCTTTTCTCTGAATTGTGAGATGAGCAGACTGCATCACAACTAGTAAAAGATTGTCCACCTGGGAAGAAAACCAAACATAGGGCATATATGCAGAATGGTGACTATTTTCCACTCTAGTTCAACTCCAAAATCAAATTGTCCTAAAACAATGAGACCCTCAGAGCACCAGCACACCATCTCACCAGTCATCTCCAAGCAAAGCTGCCTGACACAGCAACACACTCAGGCTCTTCAGTACAGTGAGAAGGGTGTGGGGCTGTAAGCATGACAGCTTTCAGAGTCTAGATCTCCAAGTAGGGGAAGACTGCTTATGTAGAGATTTTGTGTGTGTGTGTGTGTGTGTGTGTGTGTGTGTGTGTGTGTGTGTGTGTGTGCGTGTGCACATATGTGTGATGATAGGCAGGAATGAGAGTGTGATCAGAAGAGTGGCTTCATTAGAAGATGAAGATCGTGTTATTTTTAATCTTTAAGAGATAAACTCACTGTACTGATTTAAGCAGAGCTAGGTAAAACAATGATCATTCTGAAAGTACCAAAACAACCAAAAAATATAAATGGAGGAGGATGGGTGAGGTTTGAAATACTAAAAGTAAGAAAACAGGAAAGGAAAGGGATGATGACATCAGACCACAACAGCACACACTCCAGCTCTTCAAAGCTAGTGATTAACTGGCGGAGTGAGAAGCTACAATATATTCACTGTCACATTTCTGGCTTAACAAGGGAGTGGGCAGCACACATTCAGTCAAGGAATGTGGGAGAAAAAACAGGTCTGTGGCATGGAGAGCGTTAGCAGCTGCATGAGATGAGTGTGAACGTTAACCATCCCCAAGCCTGACACAGATAATCATATGAAGGCTTCTTACAGTCTTAATTAGTGAGTTACATAAAATGACCAGGATCCTTGTTAGGTAGGCAGATGTATTTAGTTTCCATGTTTATGGTGAAGACTGACATTAGTAAGCCAGAGTACTTAAGGAACTGGGATTTTTGGAACTACAAATTACGTAAGTTGGATCAGTCTTTATATCATAATAAATCACAATATATTATCTCTAGATGAAAATTCACAATTATGCTAAGTAAATGCATTATTAAAATACATGGATTATTTCAATGTTCCAGTGTAATTCAATATACTATACTATACTTAATAGAACTTGATGAAATAGTGCAAATTATCCTGAAAATTACATGATGCATCACACTGGCATGCAGTGAGCAAAGACATGCTTGAGATCAGATGGGCAGTTAATCACTCAGGAGCAGCTAACAATTCATTTTTCCTAAAAGTGCAGCATTTTAAGTAAATAATACAACTGGAAGAAGTCTGGAGTAGGACAGACCTGCATACTCCTCAGAGTATCAACAGTCTCCACGTGGGGCACTATTTTCACAGGCTGGGCTTCCCACGAGCCCCAGCCATCATCTGAGTCCCTTGCTCGGTCCCCATGCTTTGTCAAAAGCAGAAAGGCATCTATGAGAACATCATCTGGGTCTTTGGAACAGTCCTTTCCTGCAGCAGCATTGAGCAACTGCAGAATGATACTCTTCTCCTCAGCAAGGGTGTCTGGGGCAAACATCTGTAAATTTTCTAACCCGGGAATCTGAACCTGAAAAAAAGAAAAAATCAATCTCACAATAAGGGACACTGTACATACAGAAATCTGTTATTTTTTAAAAACTACAAAAAGACAGGCAAGTTTGAGATAGATGATTAGGGAAAGATGTTGATCTGAGCCACAAGAGGAATGCAACGAGCTTAATTTAGTGTGACTAAAGGAGGGAAAAACTTGAGACTGGACTGCAGGAGGGCCTTCCAGGGTTGCTCCAGCGACAGAACACCTCTGCATTGCTTTACTTTCCACAACTGAGAAAACACTTTTGGGCTTGGGGTTACAGAAAGCCTCCCAGTGATCATTTTATTTATTTTTTGTCAAGGGTCAAACTTGGGAGCTTGTACTTGCAAGGTAGGTGCAGTATCGTTTTAGCTAAATCTCTGGCTCCCCGTGATCATTTTAATGAGAGACACTAACATGCTGATATGAAGGCCATACATCCTGTCCTACCGCACACATATTCCTGGGTTTGGCAAGCAGTTTTCAGCAACATCATACATATGTGTATATTTCAAAGGTGCTAAAGCCCTTACAATTAAAGCAGAGTAAAGGTGGTGACATACAGACTTTGAATTGCTGCAGGAAATATAAGGGAGAAAAAGTGAATTAAGTCAATTATTATTTTTTCCTATAAATTATTTTAGATGCATGTATATATATATATATATATATATATATATATATATATATATATATATATATAACTACATTAATATATTAAATAGTATGAGAAAATATTTGTTTATCTAAATCCTTAAGTTAATAAGTAGAAAAAGTCTGTTTTTCCAATTCTTACCCTGGGAAAGTGGATGTTAGTCCTATAAGTGAGGTCAATGTGTAGCCTAGACAGGCCTAAAATATTTATTATCTGGACCTTTATGAAAAGGTGTTTGGGGCAGGGATGTAGCTCAGTGGTGCTATGCCTGCCTTGCAAGTGCAAGGTCCTGACTGATCCTGGGTACCACCACCAAAAAAAAAAAAAAAAGTGTGCTTGCTTTAGAATAAAGCAGGAAATACTTTAGATATTTACCTTAACATATTGTTTTGCTTTCAGAACATCCAACAGCTCTCTAACTGGGGCTGAGAGGATAAATTCTGCTGCTATTTCCAGGTCCTAGGGTCACAATTACAAAGAAACTTCTTTAGGGTTAACTTTCTTTAAAAGTAAGATAAAAGAAAAATTTTAAAAAGACAATAATCAACCTGATATGTAAACTCACCTTTCTCAACATTTTAGCAAATCCAAGTGCTTTTGAAGCTCTTTCCCTGGCTTCATGGAAGAGCTCCTTGAGTGCTCGGCTGATCTCTATAACAGATCTCCTGCCAGGGAATGGAAGCCCGGTCAGAAGGCACCAAACATAAAGATAAGCAAATTCCAAAGCACAGCAACAAAGATTGTGGTGTGTTCCATGGATCAAGCAACTACTGCGAATGTACTGAAAATATTCAGAAGGCTGCTCCTCAGTTTTTTTGGGGGGAGTGTTTGGGAGTTGAGGGGCTCATATAAGGTAGGCAAGTACTCTCTCCCTGAGCCCCATCTCCAGCCTGTTCTTCACAGATTTATACCTGTAAGCAGCATCCATTTAATAACCATAAATAATGAGAGTTATTTATTTATTTGTTTGTTTGTTTGAGACAGGATCTCACTTTATAGGTCAGGCTGATCCTGAACTCAGCTTCTGCCTTCTGAGTGATGGGATTACAGAAGTGAGCCACCACACCGGCATTGTGGTATGTGGTGCTGACTGCTGGTGGGTTTGAATCACCATGCCCAACACTGTTGTATATCATTACTGGGATCGAACCTGGGACCTTGCATTTGCAAGGCAGGTGCCGGAATCACTGAGCTAAATCCCCAGCCCCAACAATGAGAATTTATAAAGATCCCACTATGATAATTCTTGAACTTTATGATAAATTCTTCTCATTCAGATCACAATCTAAAATACATACACACACAGAGTGCAATCTGGTAAATGCTTAACAATGAGCTCCCTCAACATCAAGTCATATGCGCTGATATGTGTGTGTAACACTCTCATCAGAGCTGATAGCAAGGCAGCAGTGAAGACACCATGGAGAAGCTTAGAAGACATGTACAGTCAGTTAGTTGGTCAGGATTCATAAGCCAGCTCTCTCATATCACTACGGCACTGTAGCAAAAGCTAAACATTTCAACATTTCTTGTTTTTACAACAGTGTAAAAACAAGAATTTTCTTTTAATATAAAAGTCAGGATTAACACAAAAAAGGAAAAATCTGTAATATATAAACAAACCTTTTTATATCTATATTAATATTATATATAATCTATAATATATAAATAAACCCCCTTTAAGATTCATTCCTAATAAACAATGGGAGCATTGTAAAGGCTATTCTCTAGTTCAACATCTTAATTCTTGAATTCTTATCATATTTATTTATTTTGAAGCTACATTAGATTTTCAAAATTACAAGTCATATGAACTGATTCACTGCATCTCTCAACTGTCTGGTATTTTCCCAGGTGAGAATCTATGTGGGAATACCATTTTTTTTTTTTTTTAGGTTTTTTGAGGCAGGGTCTCACTTTTGCGGTTCAGGCTGGCCCTGAGCTCAGCCTCAAACTCACATCACAATCCTCCTGCCTCTGCTTCCCGAGTGCTGGGATTACAGGCGTGAGCCACCACGCCCGGCACTGTGGTGTGTGGTACTGGTTGCTGCTGGGTGTGGGTCTCCACACCCAGTATTGTTATGTGGTTACCGGGGAATTGAACCCAGGCCCTTGCACTTGCAAGACAGGCGCCGGAACCACTGAGCTAACACCCCGGTCCCGGGAATACCATTTTTTTAAAAAAAAAATCTTTATTGGTACATTCTGAATACACATTATCATCACATTCAACACTGAGAGTTTGTACCAGAATATGACATGACTTGATTCTCATTTTTACCCCTTTCCCCTCACCCTGCAACTCCCCCATATACATTATCTTTGTTTCCTTTTTCATTACTATCACATTCTTTTCCCCCTCATTATTTACCCCTATACCCGCTTCCCTTTTAAATATTTTCTAGTTCATAATATCAACTGCTCATTTCCAACTTAATTTTCTCATACCAGAGAAAATATATGATATTTACATATCTGTGACCTATTTATTTCACTTATGAGGATGTCCTCAAGGTACACCCATTTGAGTATGAATGAATGACTCAATCTTATCATTTTTTATGGCAGAGTAATACTCCATTCTATAAAAGAACCACATCTTCTTTATCCAGTCTCCAGTTGATGAACATTTGGGTTGTTTCCAAGATTTAGCAATCACAAACCAAGCTGCTATAAACATGGTGCACATGTGTCGCTATGATATGAATCTTTCAACTCCTTTGTGTATAGCACAGCGATGACCAGATCAAAGGGACCTCCAATCCTAGCTTTTTGAGGAATCTCCACACTGATTTTCACAGAGGTTGTGCGAGTCTACCTTTCCACCCACAGTGGAGAAGGGTTCCTTTGGGAATACCTTTCTTTAACCCTGGCATAAGGACATCTCAAGTGTTCCGAAACCCAGAATGTATTTTTCATCAAACTCTGGTGACAGAAAACATTTTAGCTCTGGAGAAATCCACTGCAGTTGAGTATTTAATGAAGGCTGAATCATATGAAATTACTAATACATGGCCACAAAATGGCTCTAAGTATCTATGGTATACCACCAAAAAAAGCAAACTTCAATTATTTAACTTAAATAGAGTTTGCAAAGAACTTTAGAAATTCAACACATGTGTAAAGCCATGGTTTCATACACTGTAAAATTCAAAAGAAGGGGTAAGCAAAACATAAAAATGTATCAGATGTTATAAGAAATATCAATGTACTGCTACAGGTTTCAAGGAACAAGAACAAAACTTAGACTTCCTGGAAAATATGGATGGACATAACTCTATCCATTTTCAGTCTTTACCCCTTTTTCTAAAAGTACTGTTTTTGTGCTAAACAAATTCTAAGTTCACTTTCAAAGAAAATATCACATAACAACCGAGAGAACATATGAAAAGACTAGAGAGCAATAAATAAAGCCCTGTTGTAATTCCACTCTCAAATTCCTGCACTGTCCCAATTCAGTTTGAAGAAGGCTAACTCTACCTCGGCTCATTACTGAAAATAAACCTACATGAGATAAGAAACCTAACAGGAAAAAAATGCAACTCTAACCTTATTTCATCGGAGGCACTGGTATCATCACCACTAGTCCAAAATTCAGCACAGCTCTCTTGTAAGCCAAATTCTAGAAAGCTTCCTGTAGATTTCAACAGCATTCCTGCAATGTCGCTAAGGAAACAAAAGTAACAAAAATAAAACAGAGAAGAAAAACTGTACCAAAACTGAACATTTCAGCTTTTGCTAAAACAGCATAAAAACAAGAACTTTCTTTTAATATAAAAGTCAGGATTAACATGAAAAAGGAGAAATCTATAATATACATCTATCTTTCTTCTAATACCACAGTATTTCATTACAGACCATAAAATCTTAAAAGTGTCTATATGATTACTACATAACTATTACTTCCATCTTAAAACATATTCAAAATGATATAGTAAAATTCCTCAAATGTTGAGAAAACAAAGTATATGTCTTCCAACCTTAAAAAATTTCCAACTGGGGGCTGGGGATATAGCTCAGTGGTTCCGGCGCCTGTCTTGCAAGCGAAAGGACCTGGGTTCAATCCCCGGTAACCACATAACAATACTGGGCGTGGAGACTCACGCCCAGCAGCAACCAGTACCACATACCACAATGCCGGGTGTGGTGGCTCACGCCTGTAATCCAGCACTCGGGAGGCAGAGGCAGGAGGATTGCTGTGATGTGAGTTGGAGGCTGAGCTCAGGGCCAGCCTGAACCACAAAGCGAGACCCTGTCTCAAAAAAAAAAAAAAAAAAAATTTCCAGCCGGGCATGGTGACGCCTGTAATCTCAGTACTCAAGAGGCTGAGGCAAGAGGATTACCATGAGTATGAGGACAGGCTGGACTACACAGTGAGTTCAAAGCTAGCCTGAACTACACGATGAGACCCTGCCTAAATAAATAAATAAATAAAATACATAAATAAATATTTTTAGAAACCTTTCAAAATTAGCTTTCTTAGTAAATAAACATGATTCTTCTCATTAAACTGATTCTTCTCATTAAATACTCTTCTAAATACTAATATTAAACACCCAAGTATACATACACACAAAAAAAAGGAAAACTAAATGAGCACTGTAAAAATTCAACAACAGTGTATCAGCCTGGGCAGTGTCAAGGAAAGGCACTTATAATGTAGTAAAAAACAGCAGTACTAGGCCTGAAGTCAGAGCAGAAAGACAAAACCCAGAAAATCCAACTGAAGGCACAAGGTTTCCAGACCAGAGAGCTCTCCAGCAATCTCTGCAGGTAAAAGCAGTTGTATACAACAGAACAGTGGAAAGAGAATCTGTGAGTCAGAAAATAGAGGAGAACAACATAGTTAAGGCCAAAGATGTGTCAAGCAAGGACATATCTGGGAAAAATAAAATTGTCCAATCTGAAGGATCCAGTGTTCACAGGGTGGTGCAGAAGACCAGGAAAGCCAACTGGGACCATGTCCTGGGTGCCATGCTAATTTGATCATCTGGTAGTCAAAGCAAGTGAGTTTTAAACTGGGTGGGAAGGCATCTGATTAGAAACATGCTTTTATGAAGAGTATCATACAAAGATAACAGGGTGGATTTATTCAACAGCTACATCCAGTATGTAGTAAGCAGTAGTGAACAGATTAAGAGCCTTGCATTGAATGGAGATTAAAAAAGAAATAAAAATTTTTTAAAAGACAGTATTTCAGGTTATTAATCAGTGCTTTGGAAGGTGGAAAGCTAAACAGTAGGTAAGTAGTAAATTCAATTTTATTTATTTATTTATTTATTTATTTAATTTTTTTTTTAGGTTTTTTGAGACAGGGTCTCACTTTGTAGTCAGGCTGGCCCTGAGCTCAGCCTCCAACTCACAGCAATCCTCCTGCCTCTGCCTCCCAAGTGCTGGGATTACAGGCATGAGCCACAGAGCCTGGCACTGTGGTATGTGGTACTGGTTGCTGCTGGGTGTGAGTCTCCACACCCAGTATGGTATGTTGGTTACCGGGGATCGAACCCGGGTCCTTGCGCTTGCAAGACAGGCGGTGGAACCACTGAGCTAAATCCCCGGCCCGTAAATGTAATTTTAAATATGGTAAGAAGACAACATTTGGACAAAGATCTGATGATGTGGGAAAATAAGTCATGAAAATAACTGTGGCCAGGTAAAGGAACTAGCATATACAAAGGGCCCGAGGCAGAAGCATTCCTAGCTTGTAAGAACTA
Source organism: Petromus typicus (assembly GCA_004026965.1). Classification (NCBI taxonomy): domain Eukaryota; kingdom Metazoa; phylum Chordata; class Mammalia; order Rodentia; family Petromuridae; genus Petromus; species Petromus typicus. The sequence goes on along the minus strand of PVIR01009447.1, from coordinate 15,688 downwards.
ACGGAAAAGGAAGCTACTGTACAGTAAGTCTAGTAGAGTCAAGTAGGTGAGGACAAGACTTAATGAGAAGTCAGACTGTGCCCAGCCCCAGGGGCCACTGCTTAGACATTTTCACTAGATGGGATCACTGGCCTAAGGTCTCACTTAACAAGATCACTCTGGCTTATATGTTGAGAATAAGCTACAGGAGACTACAGACAGAAACAGGACGACTAACTGTCTTAATACAGAAGATTGAAACCACACTCATTTCTCATCATATTAAACTAGCGTCCTCAACAGGACAGGCTGTAGGGAAGAATCTATGAGTTGGGTATACATGCATTTATAAAACTGAGACAAAAGAAATAAAGTAGCTGAGGAGGTAAGAGGGAGATGTCAGTGCCTAGGATAATTCAGCAGCAGGATCCAGTGCTCTCCCCTTGAGCTCAAACAAGTCTGACCAGAGTGGCCACCAACAAGCCCTCTAAACTGTCCCTGAACTCAACAGCCTGGGCAGGACTCAAGAAAGACACTCATTTCCTTAAAAAAAGCAGGCTATCTAGTGCCTACACACCCTCCACAAGAGGGCCCCCTTGTCACTGTTCCTAACCTTTCACCATATATAAACCAGTTCATAAAGAGAGGCTGTGATTGGATTATACTGCCCAAACATTCATGAAAAATTTATACTTAGGTTCTCAATGTCGCCACCACGAAAGAAACACAAAGGTCTGTTCTACACTGACAGATTTCAATTTTCTCTCTCCCTCTCTCTTTTTTTTTTTTATCAAAAATAACAACAGAACAAAATCAAGAAGGTTTACACCAAAGCTCAAAGCTGACATTCCGGGTGGATAGTTCTCCACTCTGCTCTCTGCCCACTAGATAGCAGCAGCACCCCTCCCTCATGACAAGTACACACCTGCAAATACTGCCCAACGTGTCTGAAGAGGCCAAAAGTGTCCCGTGTTGAGAACCACTGCTTAAAACTTCAAAGAGGGGCCACTTCACAGTCACGAGTGATTGCGATTTTCATGTAACTGACCATCCAAATGTACAAAAGAGGATTGATGGGCAAACCAGGCAGAAAGTGAAAAGGAAGAAACCCATGTATCAAAGCATCAGATTTTTACCAGAAAAGCTTTCCAGCCTGTGCTTCTCCTCCACGTATGTAATGAGTTATTTCTTTGGTGAAATTCCATTCTTCTTCTAACAGATTTTTTAAACTATGGGATGCTTGAGGTAATTGCTGTAGCATTTGGATCCAGCTTCTCATGTAATCAAAATATACCTTAAAATACGAAAGGAGGTATTTAAAGTAGAATCGAGTGACTCACGACTTTATCTCTTAACATAAAAGCTATAAATTACAAGAGTAAAACCATGAAAGTACACAATAAAGAGAAGTAAGATTCTTTACTACTGTCAGCTGACATCTAAGCAAGGATTTGAAAAAACTGCAAAATTACCCAGAAATTTAACATATTACTCACAACTCCTTGAATTCCTACTGAAATAAAACATTCACAATGTACAGAAAAACATACTTATATAATAAAAAGCTCTTAGAACTGTTTATTATGAACATATTATAAATGATTTTTAGAGAGGTTAATGTTTTGTTTAATTGCTTATTTCAGCTGGACAGTTGCACACTGAAGCAAAGAAACAAGTAGATTTTGCACCATCCTGATACTCAGATTTTTGTGATGCAATTTTTTTCAAGGACATTACAAAAAATTATGATCTATAACCACATTGTCCAATGGTCTGAGGTAGAGGTCCACATGCATGCCAAATCCTGTAAGAACATTTCTCTTGTTCCTAAGTTTTCATCTTATCTGCTGGTTAGGAGGTTTTACCAGAAGTCTGCCCAAAGATAGGCGTACAGAGACAAAATGTCCCTATCTATGAATTTTCTGACCTAAAGAGTAACTTGATGGGATAAAATATATTTGATCACATACTCTCTTCCTCAGAACTGTGCAGATCACTTTGTGGTTCAGGCTGGCCCTGAGCTCAGCCTCAAACTCACATCATAGCAATCCGCCTGCCTCTGCCTCCCGAGTGCTGGAATTACAGGAGTGAGCCAGCACACCTAGCACTGTTGTATGTGGTACTGGTTGCTGCTGGGTGTGAGTCTCTACGCCTAGTATTGTTATGTGGTTACTGGGATTGAACCCGGGCCCTTGTGCTTGCAAGATAGGCACCGAAACCACTGAGCTAAATCCCTAGCCCTCGTTTTTTTTTTACTGGGTTTCAACAGAAGAAAGTGTGGTAAACACGATCTGACATGACTTGAGAGCCACTGTCTCCTTCCTTCCTAAGAAAAATACAGATTTTTATCGGGACTTTCTCAGTCCTCAAACATGTCACTGTCCTGATCCTTCTAGCACATTACAGGACGTACTATTTTTTTTTTTTTTTTTTTTTGAGACAGGGTCTTGATTTGTAGTTCAGGCTGGACCTGAGCTCACTACGTAGCCCAGGCGAGGCTGGAATTCATACTAATCCTGCCTCTGTCTCCCTACTGCTGGGATTACAGGCATGAGCCACCACACCTGGTACTGTGGTATATAGTGCTGATTGCTGGTGAGAGTGAGTCACAACACCCAGCACTGTGGTATATGGTTGCCGGTTCGAACTCAGGATCTTGTGCTTGCAAAGCAGGCACCAGAACCACTGGGCTAAATTCCCAGCCCTATAGAATGTAGTTTTTAAGCCACTGATAATTTTCAATTTCACCTATGAGCATATACATTGATTCATGTACATCATGGACAGCAAGGCCAAAAGTAAACTGTACACTTTTCTGGAAGTTCTCAAAATGTGCAAGGTTCTTCAGAGAACTTTGGGCTCATCTCTGATACTGGACTTCATCATAATGAGACCCCTCTGAACGCGCTTAACAAGGGCAGGGCCCCCTCTCAGCCTGCTCCTCTCTATCCCTGGATGGAGATGTGGAGGTGAAAAACTTCCACGTCTGGTACTTACCAAACCATTTGTTATTCTTTACTACTTCCAGAATTATACAAGGTTGTTGGCACTTCTCTTGGGAATTAAAAAATGGTCATCGACAGACAGATGAATAAAATAAGTCATATTTTGATTCTTTTTCTAGGCCTTAGCTAACTGCCCTAAAATTAAATAAATCGAACACTTGTCAAAAATGACAAAGTAAAAACCATTGAGGATTTTTAAAAATACAAATATAGGAAAAAAAAATGTAATGTAGCCAGACAGACTCAAATTCAAATACTGCCACACCCAACTAGTTATATATATGTAAGACATGTCTCTTTGTCTCTTACCATCAACATTTTATGTAGATCCTCTTCAAATGCATCGATGTTGCAGTCAGTCTTCTCCAGGTCATTCAGAACCTCCTGCAGCATGAACTGGTAGTACTGCTTCATCAAAAGGCCACCTTTCAGAACTTCTTTACACTCTCTCACCAGCTGCGAAAGATAATGCACAAGCTCTGTTGTTCATGTATCCAATCACATGGACTCAGTTCTCACACATCCCCACTCATATTCTCAAAAAATGCAGAAAGAAGAACTCTGCCTCTGAAAAAAACCTCATAGTTTTTATATTGTTAATCAGATTATTTAATGGAAATATCTCATAGTCTCAACTCAGTAAAAACAAGAGTGAAAATAAAGGAATTTCACATTACAACATGGATACACAGAAAATACCACATAGGTAACAGCTGCTTTGCTAAAATGTTTTCCTACAAATAAATTTATATTAAAATTAAATTCCATGAAATAAGATCAGCTTTTCTACTAATGTACATTGTAAAACAAGAGATACAAGGGAAAAATCTCCAATGAAAGGGGTAAACTTTACCCAAAATATAAGGTTCAAATATATTAACAGACCAAGGAATATGGTGGCTTTTGAAATAATTTTTAATTATGATTGGTGACTTCATCTATCATCAAAAAAGTACAGGGGCCAGGGATTTAGCTCAGTAATTCCGGTGCCTGTCTTGCAAGCGCCAGGGCCCGGGTTCCATCCTCGGTAACCATATACCATTCTGGGTGTGGAGACTCACTCCCAGCAGCAATCAGTACCACATACCACAGTGCCGGGCGTGGTGGCTCACGCCTGTAATCCCAGCACTCGGGAGGCAGAGGCAAGAGCACTGCTGTAATGTGAGTTGGAGGCTGAGCTCAGGGCCAGCCTGAACCACAAAGCGAGACCCTGTCTTAAAAAAAAAAAAAAAAAAAAAAAAAAAAGTACGTTAACTGCAAAAGCAATCAAAGCAATCTCAAACTTATTTAATGAAGTTAGATGGAAGAGAAATAAAGCAAAAAGATGGACGAAACTACAATGTGTCAGGTCAACAGACAAAGTTATAAAGGAAGAAGAAAGCTGAAGGAGGGTGACCTGGAAAGCCCTTTCTACTCCTCAAAGGCTGGGACACAACACTTTCATATTCCCATGTCACTAAGGATAGACAAGATTCCACAACCGCCTTCACTTTCATATAAATTAGCCATGACTCAAAAAGACTGCCAGGGTAATTACTGGGAAAGGAAACTGTACGCACTTGCTGGATTCAAACATGAACGACTCATTTTATTGTTGTTTTATGTTCCAGAGATAGTGGACTAAGATTACCTACCAATATATGTATGAAAACAGTATGTTACACATTGAGGATGAAGAAGTTATTATGTATCATATAGTAGACTATTGAAGTCACTGAAATTATTACTTTGAAAAGTAATTAGCATAAAGAAAAAAATCACATAAATAATAATACAATTTAAGTGTAGAAAGTATGTGCAGGAAAAACAAATGGATGGGAGCACATCAAAATGTTATGGAGGTTACTGCTGAGTAGCTGGAAAACAGGGTGCTTTTTATTTTTATTTGTGTCATTTTCTGTACTTCTCAAATTTTTCTAAAATAAAATGGATTACTTTTACAGACAGCAGTCCTTAAAAATGTTAAAAGTAATTATTCATGACAAGAGAAGTGTTGTGTTCAGATTACCCACATATTAAAGTTTTCACTTCAAGGTACTTATAGTTGAGCTTTAAATGTATTTGATCCAAATTTTCTAACCTCTTTAACAATACCACATTAATCTAAATGCTGGGGTTTTTTTTCTTCAAGGTGTTTAACATAAATTACTATTTGATCCTCACAAAAGTGTCATTAGCAAAAAAGTAACACCACCTTGTTTTATCAGTTGTATTTCTGAAATATCTTTTTTTTTTTTTTTTTTTTTTGAGACAGGGTCTCACTTTGTGGTTCAGGCTGGCCCTGAGCTCAGCCTCCAACTCACATCACAGCTATCCTCCTGCCTCTGCCTCCCGACTGCTGGGATTACAGGTATGAGCCACCACGCCCAGCACTGTGGTATGTGGTACTGGTTGCTGCTGGGCGTGAGTCTCCACACCCAGTATGGTACGTGGTTACCGGGGATCGAACCCAGGCCCTTGCGCTTGCAAGACAGGCGCCAGAACCACTGAGATAAATCCCCGGCCTGAAATATCTATTTTTGTGAAGAACAGAGTTAAGTATTTTACTAGAAGTTCCTCGATATCTGTTGCAATAAAGAAGACAGGTGTAAAGGTCTTGCCAAAATGTCCAGTAAGACAGTGACCAGAACAGGATGGAGAGAAGGAAGCAGAGCTAACACTGGTACTGATATGCCTGAAGACTAATGAAATATCTGCTAATAATTTAAATAGTCTCTGAAACAAACCTGTTTGATACTCAAGAGGGATGGTTCTCCAGCAGGCCTCTGCTCCAGTCGCAGTTTCAGGCACTCATGTATGACATTTAACAGGACTCGGCAGAGCACTAAGAAGGCAGGCTCGAACGAGGGCAAGTCCATGGCCTTCAGCTCTTCCCAGGACACAGAACTGCATTTCTGTTCAGAGGAAGGTGGCCCCCTTGACAACTGCACATAATCTGAACCCCACATGGGATCTGGAAATTCAGAAAACTGACAAAAATTCAAGATAGATATTAAAAGGGCACAAGGACAATATTCTGAAGTAATGGTTGTGAACTACAATTCTCTACAATTTGTGGACAGGTCAACAAAAGCTTAATTTTAAAAGGCACAAGAATCTCCAATAATTCAACATTTTCAATACAGACTCATAAAGTTCTACAAGTATTTGAAAGTTGTAAAAATAGAAATCCAAATAAAATACATTTAACAAAACAGTAGCAAGAGTATCAACTTCTTTTTAACATCCTACATCATATTTAAAAGCATTAGAACACTTTATTTATAAGGGCACACAGAGTCCTATTTACAAGTATTTTCCAGATTAAGGAATCAGGAAATTAATAAAATTTGAAAAAAGATTACAAAACCAGGAATTAGTTTTTCCTAAGCAGCCATTATGTGAAGATAAAAAACTAATGAGTTCAACCAATTCTTTTATTTGTTCTCTTGAGGTATACTTCATTATGCTGATAAAAAAAATCCTAAATCAAGCTACTTAGTTCCATGCTATCTACTGTTTGATGTTTCCTGGGCTGATTCTTTTAGTTGTCCCTCTCAAATTTCTTATTCTTTTCCATATAAAAGATATGAAATTTTTGCACTGTTTTTAAATAGCTGGCAATATTATCCTGTAAATCATATTATAACACCTTACCTCCTCCTAAGAAATCCAGACTCATCTAAATCTGAAAATCTCAACTTTTTTCTAACTTACAACTGCAACAATTGTAGCTACTCTGCCTCGATCTTCCGGGGTCATTTAGCAAGCTTTTAACTGCACTCCTCTGCGCATATCTTGACCTTTAATCTGACAAAGAAACCAGAATTACCACCTCAGAACTCAGAAGTGATCATAATACCCACAGAATGTCTAATGTGACAATGACTGGCGTGTATATGGCAGTCTGTCCACGTCTCAATGTCTGTTGCACCACTATCCCTCAAGCCACCATCTCGCTCATGCCTCCACCTGCCCATCTACAAAATACAGCACAGAGAGCTTGGCCTGCTGTCACAGCACTCCCCAATCCACCTCACTGTCCTCACTCACAGGATATCTGTAACCCGCACACACATGTGCACACTGCCTCGCCTTTGCCATGGTGCCTGATCATCTACCAATGTTCCTCCTTTCATTTCTCCGCTTCAAAACCCTCAATTTGCAAGGTTTATCTGACTCTACCTTTGGGATAACTTTCTTTACACAGATACCCCAAAATGCCAACTAAAAATATGCTACACACTCTTAGTTCACTTTGATTTTTCTTTATAGATAATTGAATGAGGAAAAAAACCACAAGATCCAAAGGTTAAAAAAAATCTGGTTTTGAGTTGTTTAATTAGCTATGTGATTCTGGAAGCACTACTGGTTTTCCAGGCTTGACTCTTTATTTTAAAAATAGAATTAGGCTGGGTTGGTAGTTCAGTGGTGGCGTGCTTGTGTAGCACGTGTAAGCCCCTGGGTTCATCTCTAACACTGAAAAAAAACAATTGCTACCTTACCTTAGAAAAACAGAATATACCTATAGAAAAAGTGCTTTTAAAAATCTACTGCATGTAACATTTGTACAATTACTACTATTAATACATTATCCTCCTCCCCAGCATGGGCTGCTTAGAACAGATTTGGGTAACCACATCTAATGTCAGATTTGGTTAAACAATCACAACTAGAACTTTTAGCCAGCTCACTGTCTGAACTGCAGAAGATCCTTGGCTGTGGACCGGGACTGTCTATGACCAGCTGTGGGATGATGGCTTCTTATCCTTGTTTTTCACAGGGACACTCAGTGTGGCTCTCAGTTCCTTATCTGTCATCTCCTCACTTCTCTTCTTGCTGCACACATCTGTCAGCTCTGCTCAATCCTCCATCCACTGTCTCTTCCACATACACACTGCCTTCATTCACTGTCTCTGCTGTGTTTCCTGATTCCAACATTTCAACCTACTGACCTAATGATCACCCCATATTTGAATCACGATGCTTCACTGGCACAACCAAGGACCAGGTCCTCATATTCACCCCAATGGTAGCTCTGTACATAACCCTGATCCTTACCTCCTACTGCCTCCTCTTTCCCCTTCACAAATGCTTCTTACACTTCTCTAAGTTCAGCAAACACATCTCTGTTCTTCTGCACAAATTAACAGCCTTTATCATCAGAGGATGTGGTTTATTGACAATCCCGTCTCTGATGAATTCAACCACATTAAAGAGAAACTCGGAAGCTTCTCTATCAAGTTTACTTTGCCTTAAATAACATAGTTTCTTATAAAGAGTCTTGCACGTAGTTCCTTGGTTGTACTTATCATTTACACTATAAATGTTACTTTTATCTATTTGCTTCCCCCCACAGTCATCAGTTCCAAAAACATGAAGATGTCTATCTCTTACCTAAGACTCTCCAACACCTGGCTCAGTAACCTGTCACTTGATACATGCTGAGCTGCCCTCCTACCAAAGAGGCAGCGTCTCCTCTCCAGCTTCTCCAACAGCCTCCACTAAAGAATGAAACCTCTAACCAGCCCAGCCCTGTTTACAGCTCCTACTTCCCAGAGTTGGCACTGCGCTCCTTCATGCCAACAGCATTTACAGTAGTGACAGATAATACGACACCATCTCCAGTTTGAAAAGCGGAGGCTTTGATTAAAAAAAATTGCATGCTCAGTATAACTGAGACACATTGCAAAAGTAAAGATTGATTTCTTCTTAGACAGTATAAAATTATCAGTAATATTAATTATGTGAGAAGAAAAAAATTTCCTTTGCTCCTTACAACAAAAGACACATAACCTACAGTAATATGAAGGCTGGTATCAAACAAAATACTATATTGTCATGTAACCACTAAAACACCAACCTGGGGAATACACTGGGTGTTTCCACCTAGCAATTTATACTGACACTAAGGAGAATAAGATTAATTTATCCTTTTATGTTCATCATGTTTTTGCTTCAATATATACTATCCTTGGGTTTCTCTAGAAGCCAAGAATTTCTAAATAGCCATATAATTAAAAAAACAATTACCTGTGATAAACATGGTCAGGATTATACATCTCTTTATAAGCTTTAGGTATTTTATTTTGCTTTTCCTGGAATAATGACTGCAGAAAAAAATGTTTAAAACTCTATAAAATTCAGCAACCTTGCATATATTAACTGGGATTTATGTGGCAGTCTGGAAATGTCTGCTGCATAAACAAACTGTTCTCTTTCAAACCTCCACATGCCCATCTACTGAAGATAGCCCTGAGAACTTAGCCTGAAATCCCAGCCTTCCCTAGTTCATACACATCATGACCATGACCAATACCTCTCTAATAGTAAAGAGCTAAAAGAATAATTCACTTACCTTCTTTAAAAACTACATAAAGAATTACAGCAAAATCAAATTTAAAAAAGTGGATTGGAATACCAATCACAAGACAGGAAGAAAAATACTACAGGAAATGACAAGTTTTTAAACTGGCAAACTTAAAGTGATGGAGAGGTGACTAACACAAGCCCACTACCACTGAGCTATTTTCAAAACTATCCTACTGTTCTGTACTAGGGATCCCACCCCTAACTGAAAGCCCTACCGAGGACAGGTAGGTAACATACATGGGTGCACCGAGGCGGCTCTAAGAAGTACTAGGGTAAAATAGACCATATACACTGCCAGTCAGCTCCAGCCAGACCTTCCAGTATCTCAAGAAAAACCTAAAATTCAGATTTTTATGTGAAATCTTACCATTTCTAAATACTAATTACCTGAGTCACTCCCAAACCCATGTGTGGCCAACTGTAACTATGGGAGGTCAAATATTGCCAAAAGCATGTATGGCTTCACTGCCAGAGTTCCGAGTACACATCCGGATTTGGTCACTTACTGGATGTTACCAAATTACCTGACCTTTCTTCTACTCGGTTATATCTCAAACGGTCAGTTAATGCTAGCTACCAGTCTTCACATTGCTGTCCCAGTTTTGTTACAAGTGATCAAGTTTCCCACTGAGAGCTGATGACTTCTGTCCTACCCTGATCTTACATAAGAGTCTGGCTAAGCTGACTTACCAATCTCAGAACAATGTAGGCCAATTCCTATTTTCCCTCAAATAAATCTGTTTGAGAAAACTTCAAGGCAAATGAGCAAGTATATATTGCTAGTGTGTCATTCAATAAAAAGTTCTTGTAATTTTATTTATGAACTCAGACAGGCAATGATTAAGTGGAGAAACTCAAAAGTAGATTCTAAGAGCTACACAGTAGGCACAGATCTTGAAGGCAGAAGGGCAGGGAATACTGTGCAAATGGGCATCTCCGGTGGCTAACTCAGAATCACACCAGTGCTGGTCTGAGACATACAGTACAAACTTGTTTGAAATTTTATTCTTTTAAAAAAGTCAGTCTTTTGTCCTGTGCTGCTAGGAAATTCTGATTTGTCTTGCATCCAAGGAGGACAAAGGTGTACATAACTTAAAGGTCTACGGGTAATTTTGATATGCAGTCAGAATCAGAAACTAAGAACAAATAGTACAGTACTAATAGTCCAAAATCAAATATTCCAAACACCTAGATTTGAATCCATCTGGCAATGTCATCATGCTATGATTTGGAGAAAATTATGTTCTCTCTCTCTGACCCAGTCTCCCTATTAGTAAACTATAGAAATATATGACCAACCTCATAGACTTGCTGAGACTAGTAAATGGTAACATTAAGTATAGTTGTTCTTAATAGATTATTTCCTAGTTTCCACATACTCTATTCACTCCAAATATAAAGGACAACTTTTCATGGTTTCCTTTAGAGAGAAAAAAAAAAGCATACATTTTCTTTGGCTCCAATGACGAACAGCCATTTACTGGCCACTAAATTTGTAATAATTACACAGTCATTTTTAATTCAAAAGAAAGCAAGTCAATTAATTAAACATCTCACCTATAGTTGAGGAAATATGTATAAAAGATTATAATAAAATATACTCATTTTATCTTTCCTGAAAATATATAAATTTCAGACAGAAAGCAAAAAATGAGCATAAAATAACTTATCACAATATATAGCTCATGTATTTCATGAGTATTTAACTACACAAATCTATACAACAAAACACAATAAATCCACATAGGAAATGTCCATACATAACACACTCTGGAGATTATGTCCCTAAAACAGGAATAGAAACAAAATCTAAATTTCCCCACTGAGTTAATATAACTTCAGAGTATCATCATGTATTTAGTTTGGATTAATATCTAATACAGGGCAGAAGAACTCCTATTTCGGCTGTTACTTTCACTGTCTGACAAGCACTCAATATTTTATAAACAAAAATTAAAAACAACAGGGGTTTCAAAGCAAACGATCTGAAGATAATCCTAATAAACAGCCTTCGATTCATATACTTTTTAAGATTTCAATTTGAATCTGCTTTTTGCTCTATCAAAGATGACTTCTTTTGTTAAATCTCAATTGGTCAAACAAAGGAATATAGCTTCAGTTGGAATTCAAAAACATGGGTAAACTGCTGTCCTTCTTCATCATGAGTTCTACCAAAAAATGCAGGGTTTGCTTATGCTTGCGTTCTCTCTCTCTCTCCATCTCTCTCTCTCTCTCTCTCTCTCTCTCTATCTATCTATCTATGGGGGGGGGTTGTACTGGGTTTTGAGAACAGGGCCTCACATATGTTAGGCAAATGTCCACCACTAAGCTTCCTCCTCAGTACCTCATTACTTTCTGGTTTTAACAGATACAAAGATACAAACTACGGTGCTCCCATTAATAACACATTTTAATTCCTACAAAGAATCTGGAGAGGAAAGAAAGATTCACAGAAAGCCAACCTGCCTGCCCTACCACCTGCCCTCACCAAAAGCCTGTCCTATGAAAACTACTGAATTAATACTGCCACAGCTTTGCTGTTCATATTACTTCAAAACTAGGCTTCAAAATAAAAATTAAATATCAATCCAGCGTTTCTCACGTGTCTGGATAGAATTAAATCACAGTAGCCAAAACTGAACAAAAGTTATTCACCTTTTGAAATACACAACAAACTCTTAGGATAAAAGAAACTAAGAGCAAATAATACAATACTAACACTAATAGTCCAAAATCAAATATCCCATATAGTTATGCTCTACAAATGCAACCTGATTGTAACAAAATCTTAGTGATTAATGACTACATGTGAGGAAAAGCTAATTTGATCTAATAAAACAACACATAGCAAAGACTCAAGTAATTCAGAAAGTTAAAATACTGTTTAAAACTTCTACAAAGTGTTGGTTCAGGGCCGGGGATTTAGCTCAGTGGTTCCGGTGCCTGTCCTGCAAGTGCAAGGACCCCGGTTTGATCCCCTGGCAACCACATACTATACTGGGTGTGGAGACTCACACTCAGCAGCAATCAGTACCACATACCACAGTGCCGGGCACGGTGGCTCATGTCTGTAATCCCAGCACTTGGGAAGCAGAGGCAGGAAGATTGCTGTGATGTGAGTTGCAGGCTGAGCTCAGGGCCAGCCTGAACTACAAAGCCAGACCCTGTCTCAAAAAAAAGTGTTGGTTCATTTGATAAAGACTGCAATATATTTAAGTGGACTGTTCAACCTCCATGTCCTAGAAGGTTAACGATCTAGTCATCAGAGTACAAATAACCTTGCAATTTGAGTCTCTTTAAATGTTTCCCATCTTAAATGCCTTCTGGTTTTATTGTTTCATACTCTACAACAAGCCAGATTATGTAATAAACTGAAATTTTAAAAATTAAAATGATGAGTACATTTGGATAAACGTATACAGCTGCTAAATCCTGAATATGCAAAATTGTACATACGTAGAAGTGTTCTTACAAGGTTGAGCACTTTCACTTCCAGAAACAGAGGATATAGACTTACTCAAGATAAAAACAATCTATACTGTTCTGGACTCTCAAGAACAAATATCCCACAATATGCCCCTTACTAGTCTCACCACCCTTCACAGCAAGGAACGTCAGAGATCCAAGCCATCTAAACCAAAGCTATCCTGTTTCCAAGTCACTTTGTCTAGTGGAATTAGGCTTGCAAAAATCTTCACTACCAAAACATACATTCAATAATAAAGATTGTCCTTAAATTTCTATCATCTACCCTGAACACTTAAACCTCCCCAAATAGGGTACACTTTTCCCTTTGATCATTTTTATATTTCCCTACAATATACAAGATCTCTTTAAAATAACCAACAAATGCTACTCAACAGGAAGTAAGCCATTTCAAAAAATAAAAGACTCTGTCACCTTAGATGTCATGTTCATTTAAAAATACGTGAGTGTGATGGTGACTTTCTTATCTCTGTATTTATACCTAACCTCTCCTCCATCCTCTATTTATGGTTAAACTTTTACCCTCCACACACCGTGTGGCACTTAATTCATTAAATTTCACAGTCTTCATAGCTCCATTTGTCATAGCAGTTTATACTGAAATGATTAGACATACAATTTATAACAACTGCCATGTGTGACTTACAAGTATCAGAATATGAAAGTATATGATGTCCTTGTACAACTACTATGGAAATTGGCAACGAGATTCCTCAAAAAACTTAAACTAGAAATTCCATTTGACTCAGCTATTCTCCTTCTAGAACTCTTCCTGAGTTAAAGACATCATATTACAGTGACACATGTATATCATATTAACAGCAGCATTGCTAGATACTGGAAGCAGCCTCTTTGTGCATTAGAAGATCAAAGAACAAAGAAATTATGTTATTTAACACAATAAGATATTATTCTGCCATAAAGATAAACTTGAATCACATTTAAGAAAAGGAATGTACCCTGAGTCCATTATGTTAAATTATCAGACACACAAGCTAAATATCACATGGTTTCTCATATGAGAAACCCAAAATATAAATAAAGAGCAAAATAAAAGATAGAAAGTAAGAAGCAGGGAGATAGATCTTTCTCAAATGAGAATGAGATCAAGAAATGGAGGGAGTCAGGAGGGAAAAATAGAAGAGAATAAAGGGAAATAAGATGTGTTATGTACATGTACTAATTCCCCATAAGGAATGTACACATTACCATAAACATGTTTTTAAAAAGGTTTTAAAAATAACATACACATGTTCTTATTTATAGTAAATAACAGAACTAAGGACATCAACATTCTCTTATCTACTGAAACCTACCTCCACTGGATGATCACTCTTAACCAGTGCTACACGTGCCCTTTGCAAAGAACCATCCATTAGTTTGTGAAGACGTAAAATTAGCTTTCTTAACCCCATCTGCTTCAGTGCTTTGTCTACAAATGGTCTATAAATGGAAGTCAGACAGTGCTTACTGATCCCTGCTTCTGTGCTGCAGTCTGCTGCTCCCCAGGCTACAGGCTCCTCTTCGGAATCAAGCCTCTCAAGCTTCCTGGGTGTATGATCTTGCAATTGAACATCCAAACTATTGTCTATGGATTTCTTAACTTCTGGTACCCTTGGATCAGAGATCTGTTCTTCTTCACTTTCATCCATACTACTTTCCAACTCCTTCAATTCTCCCTCTGTGTCATCACCTTCGTCTTGTGGCTCATTACCTTTGGATGGTCGAGGGGAAGGGATTTCAAACACTGGCCAGCCAATATCTGATAAATTCTTGATGCCCAAAACGGTACCCATAATCCTTAATTTCTGATTTAAATCTTTTGTGATGTTTAACCACAAACAGAGTGCCTGCACCCTGTCCTGGAAGTCTTTTGCAGCATACTTTTCATAGTCCTTTTGGAGAGCCTGCAATGATGGATAAAGTGCTTCTATGTACTCTAGCAGCTCCATTATCCGTTTCACCTGCTCAAATGAGACCCTCTGGCGCTGGAGATGCTCATGATATGTTGAGTAACCCACACTCTTTGTTCCATAAGGGGCTTTGCATGGCCTTTCTATTGAAGTACCATTGAAACTTGCTCCATTTCTAATAAAAGGAAAGTTTCCATAGTTAACTTTGAAAGTAAGGATTTCATTGATAATATCTGGGATGGCTTGACGGGCTGTATATAAAAAGAAGTCCTGATCATTAATGGTCCGTCCTGCATGCCAAGCTTGCAGCTCTAACCAGATCAGTTCATTTGATCGGTTAAACCAAAATGCAGATGTATTTTCATGTCCTCTTTGCTCCCTGTCCTTCTTCTTTGAGACTGAGGTAAGCTTTAGCAAAAGTCTTAATGTTTCAAAAAACTTTAAACGATCTGCTGGACAGTCAGTTCTAGAAGTCTGGCGTGCAGTTCTGGCTATAGGCATGGGTACAGAGACGGGAATCTTAGCATTGCTACAGCCAAGGCTGAGGTAAGGCTTATTGAGATCTACATCTGGAATTGATTTTTTTGGCAAAGATCCGCCGACTGAGTCTAACATGAATGAGCACTGCACATTTTTCTTATGATCACGCTCTGTTGTTCTAAGAGTTGCTCGGATCTTTTTCTCCTGCTTGTAGCTATAGTCTTCCACGTTCTCCATTGTTTTTCCAGTGTCTTTATGTGGAGACTGATTTGGTGCATTCATTTTTTCTATTAAAAATAAAAAACAGAACATTATATAACTCTAAAATATGAAGCTACTCACTATTTTCAATAAATCTTATATACAAATGTACTTATATTTCAGGCTGCTGTGAAAAATACTATGCTGAATATGAAAGTAATCAAAACACACAAGCAACATTTTTCTTTAAATTTTAAAACAGACTGCATCCCT
>PVIR01009446.1:0-53221 GCA_004026965.1 Petromus typicus | reverse complement strand
TGCTCTTAAAGAGGATGCTAAGGAGAGCTGACATAAGGACTACAAAGAACAGTTTCAGGCAAAGTAAAGAGTGATCTGTGTGGTTAATATTGATTGTCAACTGGACTGCATTCAGCGACTCCTGGAGAAGTGATTAGACTGTGAGTTTAGTGCACCTTTAGCAGGTGAGGCATTTCTTGCCCTGTGCTCACCTCCAGAAAGCTGCTCTAAAGTAAGTAGCTTTGGGCTGGGGATTTAGCTCAGTGGTTCTGGCACCTATCTTTCAAGCGCAAGGGCCTGGGTTCAATTCCTCAGTACCCACATACAATACTGGGCATGGAAACTCATGCCTAGCTGTAATCAGTGCCACATACCACAGGGCCAGCCTGAACTACAAAGCGAGACCCTATCTCAAAAAGTAAATAAATAAATGAATAGGGCTGGGAAGTTAGCTCAGTGGTTTCTGCACCTGTCTTGCAAGCACAAGGGCCTGGGTTCAATTCCCAGATAACCACATACAACACTGGGCATGGAGACTCACGCCCAGCAGTAATCAGTACCACATACTACTGTGCCAGCCATGGTAGCTCATGCCTATAATCCCAATACTCAGGAGGGAGAGGCAGGAGGATTGTTTTGATGTGAGTTTGATGTGAGTTGATGTTGAGCTCAGGGCCAGCCTGAACTACAAAGCGAGACCCTGCCTCAAAAAAAAAAAAAAATAATAAATAAATAAATAAATAAAATAAAATAAAGTAAGTAGCTTTCATCCACCATGCCTTTCTGCTATGATGATTCTGCCTTGAAGCCACCAGATATGTGATAAGCCAAAATAAATCTCTCTAGCTTTGAATTGTGGGGTTCATATATTTTATCTAGTACTATGAAAGCTGACTAATCCAGTACACGAAGTCACTTGAACTAGTCATGGTAAGAAGCTGTTAGTGTCATAAAGTCCTCAGGGATAAAGGATTAAGCACTACTACCAGAGCCCATTGAGTGTTGAGGTTATGGTCATCTGGCCGGTTGACAGGTCTGAAAGGCTGGAGCTCTAGTCAGAGCTAGAGTCAATAATCAATTTCCAAATGAGGGCTGGGCATTTAGCTCAGTGGTTCTAGCACCTGCCTTACAAGAGCAAGGCTTGGGTTCAATCCCCCATAACCACATACAACAATGCTGGGTGTGGAGACTCACACCTACCAGCAAACAGTACCACATGCCACAGTGCCAGGCGTGGTGGCTCAGGCCTGTAATCCTAGTGCTTGGGAGACAGAGGCAGAAGGATTGCTGAGTTTGATGCTGAGTTCAGGACCAGTCTGAACTATAAAGCAAGATCCTGTCTCAAAAAAAAAAAATCCCAAATGAGGTGTAGAGATTCCCCCATTAGACTTTGTCTCTATCTCTCTCTCCCTCTTTCTCTCTGTCACCATTGATTTCCTACTAATGCCTCCTTTTATCTAAACATAAGGGGGCCCAAGTGATATGAACTAGTTTTAAGTCTATCAGGACAGTGAACACAGACAGACAGAAGGCGGGGGTGTAAAAATGCAAAATGAAAGGACAGAAAATATATTTTTTATAGCCATCACTACACCCTCATTTCAGACATTGCATGTTGTATCCATTAACCTAAACATGTTTTGCAGAGTCTGAGATCTGGCATGTACTGACTCAGAAGTATGGGTTTTAGTCAGGACTGTGGATGGAGCTGATGCTAGCATGGAATAGTTAAAGCCATGTTTATGTAATTCCTGTAACTGAAAAGGACTCACAAATAGGGTGCATTCTTCAGCAAAAGAGGTCAATGCAAACACAACCAACTGCGTTTGAGGAGCTAAAAGGTTAAAAGAAAAGAAGATAAAAACTACTCAGAATATAGTTAGAAGAGCCAAGCATTGCTTCCTTCAGCTGACAAATAGGATGAAGCTATGAGGATTAATTTCAACTAGGCCTTGTCTAGTTAATTATTCCATTAATTAATGTGTGGTTTTCTTTGCTTCTAATACTTTTTTTTGTTGAAAGTATAATTGGATAAGGCATTTTAGAGGACTGGAGATTGTTTCCATTTTCGTATTCAGTCCTTTAAAGAAGGATACAAGAGAATGGTGGCTTGAGAACTCTAAAGAGAATGGGAAAGAAAGGTTTCTACATAATTACAATTATTCCTTTGGTAGGTCATGATGTTCTGAGAATTTTCACTTTGACTCTTCTACTGAATAAAATTTCATAGGTATTTTCTTCTTTTTAATTTTTCTCTTACTCTTCAACTTAGAAAACATTCTAAAACTTATACATTTATTGGCTGATGTCTTCAGGTCCTCGCTGGAATGAAGCAGACAGACCTGATTTTGTTGTCTCAGTGTCCTTCTCTGGACATCTGCAGTTGAAGCGCAGGAGTATCTGCAAGAACCTTACTTAAAATATTCTTATTTTTTTAAGCCATGGATCTTTGGAGATGCTGATTCTCTCAGATTTATCTTTAATCTAATCCTTGTACTTTTTTCAGGTTCTTTCCCTGAGAAACTGTCTTCACAGGAAATGCAAATCTACATAAATATTACACATGGCCACATAGACAGTATTGCTACTAGCACAAATGTTGCCTAGGCCTATCCTAGAGCCTAGGCCCTCTAGCAGTTCCCAGAAAAGTCAGGGCATTAGTCACTATCCATTCTCTTAATTAAACCTCTTGCTCTCTGCATTTCATTCTGACCAAGAAATTGATCAGAGTGGGTTTGTGTAAAGTGTGGGAGCTGCTTCTCAGCCCGAAGGTCTAGATTTATATCCTATACCCTTCAATCCTCCAGTTTTTTGTTATTGTTGTTGTTTTGTTTTGTTTTGTTTTGAGCCAGGATCTCACTTTGCAGTTCAAACTGGGCCTGAACTCACTATGTAGCCCAGGCCAGCCTCAAATAGCAATTTTTCTGCCTCTGCCTCCGAGGTACTGAGATTATAGGCTTGAGCCACCACACTTTGTGGTATGTGGTATGTGTTTAACTGAAGATTGTGGTATGTGTTTAACTGAAGATTGAACATGGTTGCGACCTTGTGCTTGCCAGGCAGGTGCCAAAACCACGGAGCTAAATTCCCAGCCGCAATCCTCCAGTTTTGAGAAGCTGACTAGTCTCAACTTTTTGGGGGCTTCTATGTTGTTCTCTATTCTTCTCACTTCTGTAATTTCATGGAGTAAATTTTTTACTGGCTTATTATTGCTGCTGTTTTCATAGGGACCCAATATTCAATCACTTGACCCTTTGTTCTCCTGGACTTTTTTGCAGGCCCTACCTTCCCTGAGGCAGAATGCCTATGCCTGAGGGTCTAGTCTTTCAGGCAGAGAGCTGCAGGGGATGAAAGAAATAAGAAAAAAAGAAAAATGTGTCTAGTAATATTTCAAAAACATTCTCCTCTATCATTCTGCTGTTTCTCTGTTGAGAAGTTAAATGTCTTTGAAAGATGCATCAGTTGACAATTGACACAATAACTAGGATCATAAAATGAATGTGATATGAAAGTGGTTGCTCACCTATTACAGAATGAGTCCTCAGGTTTGCTCAATACCAAGAGCTTGCAAAGCTCTTGTTTATCTTGTTTTTTCTCTCCTTACCAAATCCCGGTGCTAAACTTTTTTCTTTACCCCAATAGAACTATTCCATCGGTGATTGTTTTTCTATCACGGAGTAATCTCAGGAAAGCATAAAAGGCAATGCTTTTTGAGGTAAAAGTGAAAAAGGAGCACTCTTCAGCAGCATCTTTCATTTTTTTTTAGAGGCAATTCTTCTGTCTGGTTAACTTACAAAAACGACTTTCATCTTTGACTCAGCAAGTCTATCTCGCTTGTTTTTCTAATATGAGATTAAAAATATAGGAATGTATGAGTCCTATTTACTTTCTAGTGATATCCTAATACCTATCTCTCCAAGGAGTTAGAGGAATACCAGGCGGAGGATGGTGGTCAAGGGAGGGCAAGCCACACAAAACTGTTAAGAGTGATTCTTTGATATCTATCACTCCACTTCATTTGTGTTATGCTTTCAGTCTAACAGTGTGTATGTGTGTGTGTGTCTGTGTATGTGTGTGTATGTGTGCGTGTGCATGTGCGTATGTGTGTGTATGTGTGTATATGTGTGCATGTGCATGTGCATATGTGTGTGTGTGTGTGTGTTTGGCTAGTTTGGGACATTCATTTTGTAGACTGCTATGATAAGAGATCACACTGATAAATGGATTAATAGACTCAGAAACATAATTATGAAAACATTTTTTTCCCCTACACTGAATTCAGAGTGTGACTTTCTTTTTTTTTTTTTTTTAGGATTTTTTGAGAGAGGGTCTCACTTTGTAGTTCAGGCTGGCCCTGAGCTCAGCCTCAAACTCACATGACAGCAATCCTCCTGTCTCTGCCTCCCAAGTGCTGGGATTACAGGCATGAGCCACCACGCCCGGCACTGTGGTATGTGGTAGTGGTTGCTGCTGGGCGTGAGTCTCCATGCCCAGTATTGTATGTGGTTACCGAGGATCAAACCCAGGCCCTTGCGCTTGCAAAACAGGCGCCGGAACAACTGAGCTAAACTCCTGGTCCCCACAGGCTAACTTTCTTGCTTAACATAGTTTATGATGATAATCCTTTGGATTTTATCTATCCTTAGATGCTCATATTCCTGTTTTATCTGCCCACATCTCTATAAATGCTGGCCTATTTTACCATCTACCTGCTAGATGTAAGACTCACCCCTGGCCCACCTTTTCTTCTTGAAAATGCCTAAAGTTCAAATACCATCTCTGAACTGAGGAGGACATATTTAATAGTTAATTCTATCTGTTTTATTTCCAACAGAGGATTTGGTAGTAGGAACTGGTATATACTGATTTTATGTCCATTTATAGAGTTGCCTCATCACTTTTGTGACTATTCTGAAAAGTTGTTAATGTCTTTCCCCAAAAACACTTACAGCTCCATTTTTTCCTCAGTTCCAATGGCAGAAAGTTCTTTCTTTTATCTTGTCTTTTTTTGTCTTACTAGGACAGAGTTTTAAAAAATTAAAGGCAAGATGCAAAGAAAGTTTTCCATTAAAGCTTTAAATATAGTATTTTGTTTGTCTTAATAATTATATTTTTAGGGCCGGGGAGTTAGCTCAGTGGTTCCGGCACCTGTCTTGCAGGCTCAAGGGCCCGGGTTTGATTCCCTGGTAACCACATAACAATGCTGGGTGTGGAGACCCACACCCAGCAGCAACCAGTACCACATACCAGTGCCAGGCGTGGTGGCTCACGCCTGTAATCCCAGCACTCGGAGGCAGAGGCAGGAGGATTGTGATGTGAGTTTGAGGCTGAGCTCAGGGCCAGCCTGAACCACATAAGCGAGACCCTGTCTCAAAAAACCTAAAAAACCTAAAAAAAAAAAAATTATATTTTTAATTTGGAAAATAAGAGATCTGATTTAGATTGAAAATGCATGACATTAATATTGTCATAATATTGATAACAATGGAAAATATGTATGTCATTAAGTATTTGGTAAGGAAGAATTAGTCAGAAATGTTATTATTCCTCAATTTAACATGTAAAGATATCAAGGCATTATTTGAAAATTCAAATTTAGCAAAAAAATCAATGTTTTACATCAAAAAATTTAAATTATTTTAGGAAAATCTCATATCATGTGTTGAATTTATTTGTATTATTCAAAAATAGTTTGCTCATTCAGAAGCCAGTCCATGGAAATAAATTCTGGTATTCTAGTATCTTGTATTACAGGAGCCAAGAAAGCAACTATTTTTGATTTAATCCAAGTCTATTGTGGCAGGAGACAATTTTTCAATTTTTCTATCACCCCAACCTAAGCTTTCTGAAGGGACTATCTGATACAAAATAATTTCGATGTTGCACATGTTTATGTCATTACCTCAGAGTTTCAATACCCTGAGCCATTGTAGGAATAACCTTTGTAACAATCTAGAACAATTAGAGAGTTAATTTCAAGTACATATAAATCCTACCTTTATAACGACTTTGATTATAGGATACAGCAAGAGCTATATGTCTTAGGCTAAGAATTTAGCTCAATGGTTGCAGTGCCTGCCTTGCAAGTGCAAGGGCCCAGGGTGAGTCCTGGTAACCACATATAACAATGATGGGCATGAAGATTCACACCCACCAGCAATTAGAACCACATACCACAGTGCCAGGCATGATGCCTCATGCCCATAATCCCAGAACTCGGGAGGCAGAGGCAGGAGGATTGCAAGTCTGAGCTCAGGGCCAGCCTGAACTACAAAAGGGAGACCCTATCTCAAAAAAACAAACAAACAACAAACAAAAAACCCAAAAGATCTACATGTCTTAAGTGTGATAGATATTTCCCTTCACTCTTTTAATTTATTCAGATAAGGGGAAGAGTTAAAGATGGTTTTACAACAAAAATAACTTAGTGTCAAATTTAGCTATTTCTCTTTGTGGTAAATTGTACATTTCTCTATACCTCACTTTTGTCATCTGTAGTGTTCATTTTGAAGAAATTTTTTGAATTTAAAGATCAGAGAATGTAGGATAATCCTTGATAAGTTTAAAAGCCAGCTATTCATTTAGATCTTTAAGACACACACACATACACATCAATTCTTGCTGCTATCTAAGCTCTGGATTTCCTAATGAATACCTTACAGTGTTTCTTAAAGAAATGAGTGTTGTCATAACAACCATCCTTTGGAAGCTATGGTACTTATTACAAGTCCCTTCTTACTTTTAGAGGAACCTATTATTTTGTTTCTGAAAGCAGTAGATTAGAAGTCTGCAATATTTGCTTAGGAGTTATGATGATCCTAAATGATAAATTTTACTGAACTTAATATGATTTGTATCATGTCAGTGGATTTGTTTGTATGAAAAGGAGTAAAAAATGTTGGTATCATCCTAAGAAATATGAAGATGACAAATATTCAATAAGAAGGATGGAAGTGATACGTGATGCAAAGTACTTGTGAGTACCAAGGCTAATGACTTATGGATAAGTAAAAGCAAATATTTAAAAGAATATCATAGTTCTGGAAAGATAGTGGATTCAACAGTTATTTAATAAATAATCTGGTGAAACCTGTCTCTAAATGCCATCTTTTAAATTTATAGTTTTACTTTAAAAGGAAACTTTTTCATTCACAATTTTTATTTTTTATAGTACCAGGAATCAAATTCAGGACTTTATGCTTGCCAGGCAGGCGCAGCGCCACTAAGCTGTATCCTGGGCCCCAAAACTTTCCCATTAAATCCACTACGTTTTGCTTCAGTGTTTGATGTCATATTTAGCCTTCCTTGAATTTAAAACATAAAGCAGAAATCAGTATCTGAATCTTATGTAATATAACAAATTTTAGTGGAATCCAATGTTAAATAATCCTATGAAATTTTTCACTCATGGCTTCTTTATTCTTGTCATTGAGATGAATAAAAATAACAAAATACCTTTGACCCAGGAATACAGTCAGAGAAGGAAAGTAAAGCTTCAGAATTTAAACTCATTTTCTTAATGCTTGTCTTGTAGCTTCAGAAGCAGGAAACTTACTGGATCTTTTATATAGATTTCTGAAGATCTGGAACCCCACACACTCACTCACTTTAGCTACACTGAGATAACATTTCCAGCCCCTCAGCCCCTCAGAATTAGGTCAAAACCTGCACTGAAGAAATACCTCTTGGTGTAAATAGAATACAAGTTGTGAAATACAAAGCATTATTTTTCAAGAGAAGGAGAATGAACAACTTATAAGCAAACTGTGCATAAAATGAGGTTTATTCAGAAAGAGTAAAATATGGTAAAAATAAAAAAGAGTTACAGTTACTAATAACAGTGAACAGAAAGATAATCATCAAAAAGACTGGCAGGAAAGTAGAAAAAAGCATTCTATGCTATAAGCATTTTCTGTCAGAAGGAAGGAAGGAAGGAAGAAAGGAACAAAGAAAAAAGAAAGAAAGTAACATAGAAAGAAAAAATAAGAATGGAAGGGAAAAAGAAAAAAGAAGGAAGGAAGAAAGAAAGTGAGAGAAAGAAAATATATAGGAAAGCCTATTAAGGATTAAATGAATGTTTTAGTTTGCAAGTATTTTCCCAGGCTTCCTGTTGAAATAAAAAACAAATCCTTATATTTAAAAAATTTTCTGAAACATATAAAGTGAAAATTATCTCTTCCCTTCATCACCTAATTCCTATTCTTCAGAAGTAATCACAGTTTTGTATACATGGTCAATAATTTTAATGTGTGTATGAAATAATATACTATATATGGATAAATATACAATAATAACCACTACTCTGCAGTTTCCTTTCTGTGTTAGTCCTTTCTATTGCTATGAAAAAACACCTGAGGAAAAAGCCCTTCCCAAACTATAGACTTTTCTTCTGATTTCTCTTGGACCAGTGCTTCCAGTAAACCTTGTGAGAATAGACTGTCCCTTTCTAAAATATTAACATCATGTGGACTACAGTGTTTTTAGACCACTGTATTTACATGAAAAAGAAAAAAAAATGAGAAAAACCAATTTAATAGAGGAAAGATTTATCTTGGAGCACGGTTTTTGGAGTTTCAGGCCATGACCATTTGGTCCCATAGTGTCTGGGGCTGGGTGCGGGGCAACATGGATCATAGCGGAAGCGCATGTGGTGAAAAGCTGGGTCCTTCATCATAAACAGAAAGCAGACAGAAGATCCGCTACTTGGCATTCTCCCCTCCGCTGTTGCTCCCTCTAGGCCTCCAGGCTGTTGGTTGGTTTCACCTACATTCAAATCAGGTCACCTCCCAAAGATTACTATCCTTCACGCCAAAATCTCTGGAAACACCTTCATAGACACATTCCGGAAGTGCATTTGACTAGTATTTAGATATGTCTTAATCCATCCAAGTCTACTATTGCGGTTAACCATCACAAAATATTTATTTTTTAATGTTGACAAAGTTTTATTAAAGGTAAGAAAAGAAATAGGCTCTGCAGAGCGAGTTTGGGCTAAGACAAAGTAGGAGAAGAAGTGCACCAGCGGAGTGGGAGTGGGGAACAAGGGAGGTAAGAACATAGTGGCCTACAAGGCTCGAGTTTTAAATTTCCGTCTTCAGAGATATTCTTCTGTAAGAAACCCACATGATAAAGATCCAACTAAAGAGCAGATTATAGGAGATAGTAAGGTAGACCTTTCATGAATGGAAAGGATTGGAAAAAGGGGTGGAAATGGAATTGAAATATATCATGTGCATGTACCAACTGAAGGAATACAAGCATTATATACTGTAAACATGTATTAAAATTAAAATATATTCATAATTTTTCCACATGAAGTTGTCTGGAATTATAACAAAGGTTCATCAACCAAAGAACTGAGTGACTGACAACCTAGTATTAATGAATGTATAGGTAATTTCCATGTTTTGCGATGTTCTTGCAATGGACATCCATGTGCATGTGATTTTTTAGCTTTTATGTGAAATTTCTGTTCACATATATAACACATTTATACATTCTGTTAAATATTTTTTAAAATATATCAATTTATGGCAATTAGGTGTTTGTCATAATATACTTTTTCTTGTATACTTTCTAATATAAATTTTAATGGATGTGTTTTTCTCTGTTTTTCCATTTTTGCTGATTTGGGAGGACGTAAATTCATTTTTTTATTATACTTTCTCCTTACATGGAAGTCCATAGTTGTTTGAAATTCTGGATGTGAATGGGACCTATGTTTTTAAATTTAAGAGTTTCTTTGTATTGGAGCTATTTCTATTGCCTTCCTGATAAAGGAAGAGATTCATTAATTGTGCCTTCTAGCTTAGTGATTTATGCAGTGTGCTAAGCTAAGCACTAATTTGGTTTTAGGAGTCTACCAAGTCACTAGATTTGGACAGTGTATTCACTTTAGTGGTCTTTTTGAAGTTACCGTAAGGTGCTAAACTTTAATCCATTTGCAAAACTCTTTGACTATAAGTCTTCATTTACTATAATAGTAATCTGTGCTTGTACAAATCAGTTTTCTGATTTATAAGAGGAAAATTTTTCATTTTCCTTTAATTCCCTACATTTCCTCTCCCTTTCTCCCCCCCTCCCTTCTTTTTCCTCCCTCTATCTGTTTCTCTATCTCTGTCTCTCTGTCTCACTCCCTTTCCCTTTTTCTCTCTGTATGTGTTTGTCTCATTGTGTGCCTCATGTATGCTAGGCTAGTGTTCTCCACTGAGACATATCCCTGGCTTTTAAAACATTTTGAGACAAGTGCTGGTTAAGTTGCCCAGAGTGACCTAAAATCTGAGTTCCTCCAACCTCAGCTTAGCCAGTGGATGAGTTTGTAGTAATGTAAAACATCATACAATTTAAATCTGATACTTTTGTTGTTTGTTTGGTTTTTGGTACCAAAGACTGAACTCAGGATCTTGCGTTTGTGGCACCACTAAGCTAAATCCCCCGCCCTAGGTCAGTTTTTAAGTAAGGTGGAGGAATAGGTCAGTTAGCATTATTCATGGGACGTAGAATGCAGCACATACAATGTTTTTCCCTCATAAAATTTTGTAATAATACTACCCTTTTTGTTTTCAATTGTTACTTCCATGTGTTGACTAAGATAAAATTTCCTCACCATTTTATGTTAAAAGATTCAAATTTACAAAGTTAACATAAAAACATCTAGCACATTCCTTTAAGAGCTTTACACCAATTCTTAAAAGATTAATATTCCCTTTATGCTCCTGCTCTTCTCTGTCTTCTTCTTTCTATCTTTCTTGCCTTTCTCTGTATGTTGACTGATGCAGGCAGCCTAAAACTCCAATCCTGAACACTTTGATCTACATATGTAGAAGGATGATCTGTGTAGCCACAATACTGACTCCCACTCAAGAAGTTTAACATCAGTACAATGATAACTTCTATAATCCACATTCTGCCTTTCAATTGATTGTTTCTAAATTATCTCATGTAAATTTTTAAATCCTTTTTTTTTTAGAACAGTTTGGTTCTATGATAAAATGAAGATGTAGAAGCTTCTTACCTATTCCCTGTCCCTACACAAAAACAGCCTTCCCTATGATCAATCTTCCCTATTCAAGTATAGGGACTTATCTCAGTGGTACTGCACCCGCCTCAGAAACAAAAGGTCCTGAGTTTGATCCCTGGTACCAGGGAATAAATAGATAAATAAATAACAAATTGAAGAAAATTACTAACATTTTAAAATTAATTATAGGGTGGATTTAGTGAAAAATAATTTTGATGAAATTTATATACTATGCTTTAAAAATCTTTAAAAAATGCACAAATACACACACCTCACTGTTCAATTTCTGTTGAAAAGGTAAACCAAATCTCAGAAATTAAAAATAAAAATCCAAAAGATTGCTTTAGGGATGAGGAACAAATAGACTAGAAAAAGAGTTAGGGATGAAATGTCTTTTCTAATTTAATGTTTTTCAAGTTTGACCTTAGAAACTAACTACTAAAGGCTGAGGATTTAGCTGAAGTGGTACCATGCTTTCATTATTTCTTATGGGAAAAATATGCTCAGTTCTTTAATTTTTCTGTATCCAAACAAGAATTTGGAATGAATTGAGTTCAACAGCCTAAATATCATTGTACTTTGAATTCAACCAGATATTTTACATAACCTCTTTTACTTCTGTTGTAATGGTCTTTTATTGTGTTCAGAATATTAAGAATTAAATAAATAGGCGGCTGCAGTTTAGCTCAGTGGTTCCGGTGCCTGTTTTGCAAGCATGAGGTCCTGGGTTCGATCCCCCATAATAAGATAGAATACTGGGTGTGGAGACTCACACCCAGCAGCAAGCAGTACCACATACCACAGTGCCGGGCGTGGTGGCTCACGCCTGTAATCCCAGCACTCGGGAGGCAGAGACAGGAGGATTGCTGTGATGTGAGTTTGAGGCTGAGCTCAGGGCCAACCTGAACTACAAAAAGTGAGACCCTGTCTCAAAAAAAAAAAAAAAAAAAAAAAAAAAAAAGAATTAAATAAATTAATATTTGTGTTCAGAATATCAAGAATTAAATAAATTAAATATTATATAATTGCTTCCCCCCCGCCCCCTTTGGTGGAACCAGGGGTCAGGACTTGCACTTGCCAGGCAGGTGGCCCACAGCTCCACTGAGCTACATGCCCTGCACAATTACTCATCTTTTGACTTCCACTGTCTACATAGTTTCAAAAGAATGCAAATTAATTTACTTTAAAGAAGGAATTTTTTCTTGTTACTGTTGTTACAGAGTTTGTTCCATTTTGCTTTGACTTTGTATTAAATCATTGTGTTTTAAATTCTCAAAACAGTTTAACTATGCTTGGAATTAAAGATCCATAGTATTCATTTGTTTTATTTTGTTTCTAATTCATAAGAAATAATGAAATACCAAATAATTGGTTCTGAGAGCCTCAAATTATAAAATAATTTTTCAACAAATTTGCAATAATTTCTTTCTTTAGTTTTAGTTTTACTTTGGTATCACTAACTTTTTTTGGGCCATGGTTACAGATGTTGTGTGAATAAAGTACAAGGAAGAAAATCAATAGGCACAGTAGTTAATATTTTAATGCACTAACACAGTACTATATTTTCTGTGAGTGAGAGTGGTACATAGACTGAAGCACCACCCTTCTGTGTCTATGACAAGACACCACAAGTGACTTTCAGCTCAAACAGGTCTTTTCAAGTCAGATCTTCGGTTAAAACTCTAGCAAAGTTACAAATACTGAGCACTTTTTTTTAAACATTACTGTTTGAGCAGTGCAAAGTTCGTGGAGCTGTTCTATAACAGAGGTGACACTGTATCAGATTGAACTCATCATGTATTTTAACTTTAAAATAATGAAGCAGCCAGGGATTTAGCTCAGTGGTTCTGGCATCTGCCTTGCAAACTCAAGGTCCTGAGTCTGATCCCAGTAACTACATACCACAAGGCCGGGCATGGTGGCTCACACAGTACCACACACTACTGTATGGGCGTGGTGGCTCACACCTCTAATCCCAGCATTTGGGAGGCAGAGGCAGAAGGAATGCTCTGAGTTTGAGGCTCACCTGGGCTACATAGTTCAGGACCAGCCTGAACTACAAAAGGAAGTCTCAAAAAAATAATAATAATAATAATAATAATAATGAAGCAAAACTGCATTTCACAAGAATGAACAAATGAATTACATCAAATTAAGAAACTTCCATACAGCAAAATAATCAATTAACAGAAGGAAGAGGCAACCTACAGAACGGGAAACATTTTTCCCAGCTATTCTTCAGACAGAAGAGTGAAATTCAGAGTATATAAAGAACTCAAAAAAATTACACTATGTATATATACCTAATAGATATAGCATTGTCAAATGGGACCTCTCTTCCTAGTTTTCTAAATCTCCACACAGATTTCTGTAGTGGTTACACAAGTCTGCATTCCCACCAACGCCAGAGAAAGGTTCCTTTCTCCCCACAGCCTCCTTAGAATTTTTTAAATTGAATTGTTTTGTTTTGTTTTGAGGCAGGGTCTCACTTTTGTAGTTCAGGCTGGCCTTGAACTCACAACAATCCTCCTGCCTCTACCTCTGGAGTTCTGGGATTGCAGGCGTGAGCCACCACACCTGGCACTGTGGTATGTGGTTCTGATTGCTGGTGGGTGTGAGTCTCCACGCCCAGCATTGTTGTATGTGGTTAATGGGGATCAACTCAGGCCCTTGAATTTGCAAGGCAGGAGCTGGAACCATGGAGCTAAATCTCTGGCCCTAATTGAATTTTTTATTAGTACATTTTGTATTCACATCATGCTCACACTTGACATTGACAATTTATTCTTGACATTGACATGACATGACATGACATGATTTATTCTCATTTTTTGCCATTCCCCTACACACTCTACAACTCCCTACCCCATATATATACATATGCTTTGCTTTCTTTTTCTACTATCACATTTCCCCCCCCCATTACCCTATCTTTTTCCCTTTGAATATTTTCTATTTCACAAGATCTATTGTACATCCTAGAACTCATTTACACTAGAATTTGTTGTTGGTTGATTTTTTGACAACAACTATTCATTGTTGAATAAGAGGAAATCTCAGTGTTATTTTCATCTGCATCTCTTGAATTACCAGTGGTGTTGAACCTTTATTCATGTTTCTTCTGTACGTTTACTTTTTAATCTGAGAAATGTCTGTTCATTTCAGATGCTAATTTTTGAATTGGGCCTTTAAATTTGGGTGAGGTGACTTTTTAAAGATTTTTTTAATATATTCTATATAATAGTCCTTTGTCTGAGGAATAGCTGATAAAATATTTTCCCAAATTGTAGCTAAACTAAAAGTCCCAGCCACAAAAAGGGCAAGTTAAAGGAGCAGACACTTCACAAAGAAAGTACAAGTGGCCAACAAATATATGAAATTATAGTGAACATCTCTGGCCATTAAAGAAATGCAAATTTAAAAAGTGGTAAGATTCCATCTTACTCAAGAAAGAATGGTAATCATGAAATTTTTAAAAAGTGTTGTTTAAACTGTGATGAAAAAGGCACACTCTTACATTGTTAGTGGGAGTGTAGGCTAGCACAACCGTTATTGAAGTTAGTATGGAGACTTCTCAAAGAACTAAAATTAGAAATTCCACATGACCCTCCTACTACAATTCTATGTATTTTCCCCAAAGACCTTAAGACATTACACTACAAATTGCTGTCTTTTATACTTTAAAAAGGATATTTGCAGAGCCTGTGAATCATATATTAATAAAACACTTAAAATACATAAGACATGATTTGCCAATCACAAAATAGTACATTGTTAGTCATTTTTTACAATATTAAATTGTAAAATCTAATTTTTTATTAAAATTACATGTTACATTTTCATGACTCAAATGTCAAACTGTGTGTAAAAGTGTATGCAAAGGAAATGTGTTTCATATTCTAATCCTTTCAATCATTTCTTTTACTGTCTCATAGATAACTATTTTCTCTGGTTTCTATTTTATACTTTCTTTCTTTCTTTTACAAAATATCACTACCCTGATATACTCATAATTTCCTTGCTTCTTCTTCTTCTTCTTTTTTTTTTTTTTTTCTTTTTTTAGGTTTTTTGAGACAGGGTCTCGCTTTGTGGTTCAGGCTGGCCCTGAGCTCAGCCTCAAACTCACATCACAGCAATCATCCTGCCTCTGCCTCCTAAGTACCGAGACTACAGGTGTGAGCCACCACACCCAGCACTATGGTATGTGGTACTGGTTGCTGCTGGGCGTGAGTCTACATGCCCAGTATTGTATGTGGTTACCGGGGATCAAACCCAGGTCTTTGTGCTTGCAAAACAGGTGCCGGAACCACTGAGCTAAATCCTCGGACCCTGGAAATAAACTTTTTGTAAATAGAAAAGGATATAAGAATTTGAAAGATCAGGGAGGGATAATAGGGTAGAGAGTAAGGAAAAGAAAAACAATATTTACATTATATATACGTTTATAAACATAAATGAGCATGATTCTGACTTGGTGTATTTCTGCATTGAGTCTTTGTTCATGTTCCCACATCAAGGGGTTTTAACATAGAAGCTTTGTTTTGCATTTCCTGACTCCAAAGGGAAGAAATCTTTTATCACTCTTCTTTTCTTCATAGTCATGTATTTTTATTTTCCTATACAAACTTCAGAACCAATTTATCTAGGTGAAGGAAAAAATAATACTTTTGGCAGGGACTGAGAGTGATCACAGTTTATTTGGATTACCACTTTTTATCACTCTTTTTATACCCAAAGTATGGCATAATACTTATCATATAATATATGCTCAAAAGACTTGGAAAGAATTTATATTTCACATGTTCATGTAGTTATAAATTATAATTAATATTCCTCAATCATATAATTTTACAGTTACACATACTTTTATAGTCCTTGTACTTTTACCAAATAATTAAAACACAAATTTTCCACAGTGAGCCCTAACTAGAAAGTAAGCATGTGCAGTTTATGTGAAGATGTGTGTATGACACATATACAGATCATTAGTAGAAGCAAATGTATCATCCATGCAAGATATATGGCAGGATGGGATAATTTGCCTTTATCAACATTTATCCATCTGATTTTCTTCCTGACACATTTGGAGTATATTTTACCCCATATTTTAATAGTTTTACTCTCAAAGCATAACTATTCTACAGGTAGTATTTCCAACAGGTTTTGTGACTTACTTTTTCTATGCCTCTGGCCATGAAATTTATATAGTCAAATCTATGTGTTGAAAAAAAATAACAACTCTGTCTAACAAATCATTTTCTTCTTTTGGAATATTTTTTCTTGATGTGGAACCAGATAAGCATTCTTAGGTGTGTACTTGTCTTCTTTACACAGTTTTCTTTTGGGAGTGATATATTACCAAAGAATTGTGCTAGACTGTCAAACAGGGAAGGCGAGCATTTCATCAATTCTTCACTTAACATAAAACTTGTCACTGAATTTGCTTTGCGCCATTCCCAACATGTTGCTCTTTAACAGAACTACTCAAAACAGACAAGGCTTATAAACATCATGTGCTTTGGTGCATCTGATAGAGAAGTATTACTGTTTGTATGTTGATTCAGAAATCTGCCCTATGAAGACATAATTGCTGCCACATTAGATATCAGTAGTGGCTAAATGTCTGACACAACAGTTGTCTGTATGTATGTTCTCTTTCTATATTTATTGTACAATATATTCTTTTTTAAAATTTAGTTTGATTTCATTGATAGTATTCATAATCCATGTCAATGAGTTTGTCCAGCAGAATAGATCTTTTCCCTTTTCACTTATGAGTAAGCTTGTCCTCATAGCCTTTGTTCCTAATTAGAATAAATGTGTGATTAGGCAGTTCTAAGGAGGTGGTTCTGAAGGAAAGAGAGGAATCTTGGTTCCCTCAAGTATCTCAGGGTCCACACAACCTGACAGGGTCATGGTCACACCACATTCTGCAGGGATGTCTCTAGCAGGCTGACTAGAGCGAAGAAGGGGACAGGTTATGAGCACCTTTAAGTTTTGTGTCCAGAATAGAAAATTTCATGTGGCTGTGGAGATGTGAATGCTGAGAAGTTGGTATTCAAATGTGAGGCCTGCTCTGCCCCTCACCCCAGATTCCTGACTTAACTTCACCATTGGGAACAGCGGGGAAGAATATTCAAAATGTAAATTCCCAGGGCTAAATCTGTAGGTTTAGGATGGATGAAATCATGTTCTTATTGATACTTGGCCTATGTCCAGGTCTAGTTTGATATTTTATTAAACTCTTAACTTGATACTTAACATAAGGTTTGTGACATTACTAGGTCTTGGTCCACTTGTAATATCATATCAAAATGTCTGAGATTGAGTAATTTATACCAAACAAAAATGTATTTGTCATAATTCTGCTGGCACAAATGTCCAAGATCAAGCATACAGATGCAGGTCCATTGAGAGATGCTTTTTAGTTCTGGGATGGTAGCTTGTTACTGCATCCTCTGGAGGGGACAAACACTGTGCCCTCACCTGGCAAAAGGCACAGAAGCAGCAAGCTCACTTCCTATAGCTTTACTGTGACTTACTCTGTTGTAACTGTCCCTCATGACTGGTAAGTTGACTATATCATGAGACAACTAGATGATTGGTGAAGTGCACATCTAAGTGTGGCTGTGGGGTGTATCAGAGACACTGGCTTGTAGGTCAGTCAAATGAAGGGGAAAGTCACACTTTGACTGAGAATGGTGTCACCCAATAGGCCTACAGCATGAAGGAAGTGAAATGGGGAGAAGTTGGTCTGCATTTGAAAAGCTCAGTTCTTCCTGAATGAGTGCTTGCTCTGCTAAGGCAATCACTTATGAATCTTAGACCCTAGTTCCTTTTCCCTTTCCATGAAGAGTCCCACAAGAGATGCTCCAGATAACTAGCAGGCTTTCAGTTTGGGTCTGGTGCTTCATTCTTGATTGCTTCTGTTCTGTGGTTCTCAGATTTTAGGCCTTAGCAACTACTGGATCCTCTGGCTCTCAAGCATGTAGACAGACACTGTGGACTGTCTGGCTTCTGATCTTATAACCTATCAAATAAATCATCTTACATAATTTCATACATATATTACATGTTTATTTTCTGTTGACTTTGTTCCTGTAGAGAACTGTAAGCAGTGCACCTTAGGTAAAGCAGTAATCTATTCCTGAGGGCAAAATATTCATGTCTTAATCACCTCATATAGGCTTCATCTTCCTTTAAAAAAAAAAAAAAAAAGGATTTACCTTTTTAATGCCGTTGTATTGAGGATTAAGTTTCAACATGGGTCTTGGAGAGAAAACAAACTTCATGAAAGATTAAATACACTGATTTTTATGAGAAAAATTTGTGAATCATCAGTTCAAGATGTATTTGATGATACCTGTGTATATGATATAGGATGTATATGGTACATGTTTAAATTTTAAGAAAAATTAATAGCACTAAAAGATATATTGCCTACCCCCCCCACCACATTCTTTCCTTCTTTAAACACACCCAATCATTCTTGCCACTTTCTTAGGCAATTCCAAAAGTCCTCTTGCATCAAAGTCTTTATGAGGCATGATAAAAAAATACAGTGAATGATGCTGAGGATTTAGATCAGTGGTTCCAGCGTTTTCCTTGCAAGAGCAACGTCCTGAGTACAATCCCTGGTAACCATATACAACAATGTCGAGTAGGGTGGCTCATGCCTGTTATCCCAGCAGACAGGAGGCAGAGGCAGAAGGATTGCTGTGAGTTTGATGCTCATCTGGACTGTACAGTGAGCTCAGAGCCAGCCTGAACTACAAAGTTAAAACCTGTCTCAAAAACAACCACCACCACCACAACAACAACAAAAACAACAACAACAACAACAACAAAACAAAAAACAAACAGTGAATGCTGCTACTGAGTGCCATCTAATGGAAAGGTAGGCTTCTAAAAACATTACAGTATAATATTACATTTAATTTACCAGATTTGGTACCTTGCAGCTTCTGGTTCTTCCCCAAAGTCAAAATGACCAGGGAAAAAAGTCAAAACGGCCAGGAAAGGTAAATGTCTTAAATAAATTGAGGATATCCAGGGATCCATGACAGGTCAGCTAAAATCATGAAAAAAAGATCTCCGGACCTGTTTCAGAAAGTGCTATAAATTGTGGTAAAAGTGCGTTCCTACCAAGAGATAGTATTTTGAGAAGATGAATGTCAAAACCCTGTACATTTACCATGTATTTTGATTATGCTTCACATTGTTACTCACAGATATTAGTTACTTTCTTTGTGATCCAATTTATTAGCTGTGCTGTTACCTTTGGCAATGACTTAACTTCTTGGATACCTGAAGTCTCTACTTCACTCTGATGTTATACAGTGAAGATACCGAGAACAATGCTAGAATATTTTGAAATATGAGATTCTGTGGGGTTTTAAATTAAATCACCTTAACATCACTTACTGAGCATGCACTGTGTGACCCGTTCAACCCAGAATGGGTGACCATACATTTAGTTTCAAATAGGGAGAAACATGAAAGCTGAAGGTTGATTCTGTTAGCAACCACACTAGTGCGGCGGGTGCAATCCCACAGTCCCAGGGAACCAGTGTACATGACACTAAGCAGAATGAGCTGAAGATAAGAGAGGGTGTAGAGTAACTGCTGCCAGTAATTATCTCACTCCCACCTCTCAGGAAGATAGCATCTCTTCTGAATAAAGACTGAAAAATATGAAAGGAATATTGACGATATAAGGTGAAAAATGAGCAGCCCTCTTGGAGGAGGCCTGATGTATATCTGATTCTGGGTAAAAGCCCCTTACCTTACCTCCAGCCTTAATGGATTCCAATTTTTCTTTCTCTGAAGTGCTTAGGTTTTTCAACTCTCATTTTACATAATCTGTTCTTTTTGCCCAGAATGACTTTTTCCTCTTTTCTTAGTCTTTGGGTTGTGATAAAAAGGCAACACAAATATGGTTGCTTAAAATATCAGATTATTGTCTACACATATGGGAGAGTAGAATTCTGAATTCAAGATGTCAACAGTTTATGCTACCTCTGAAGATGGCAGGCAGGAATCCCTCCTTCCTTCCCTCCTCTGCCAGCTCTGGAAACTGCTACAGTTCCTCAATTAGTGGCAATATCACTGCCTGTCTCTCTGTATAGCTTTCTCCCTTTTCCTCTGTATCCTGTCTTTTATAGGTGCCAGTTGTTGGGTAGATTAACATAAATCCAGGAAGATCCATCTCTTCATCTTTAATTATATTGGCAAGTGCTCTATTTCCATATGCATCGCAGTTCTGGAACTCTGGACTTACACAGATTCGTAGAAGATGCAATTCAACCAACCACGTTTTCTTTAGTTGAGAGGAAATGAGCACAACAAGAGCTTAGAACTTCCTTTTTAGCCCGTGCATCATGGCGATCTGGTCTTGCTCGCCATGCCGCTGCTGGCCTTCTGCCTCAGAAGCTCCTTATTTACTGACCCCTGTGTGAACTCTTCTCACTCCCTACCAGAGAGTATGATCACCCAAGGAATTGTAGGAGCAAGTGAGCATGGTACAGTTATCTCTGCCTTACTTATGGTTTCATTTTCTATTGTGTGTAACCTGCCTTCACCTGAGATATGAAAATATTATATGAGAAGTTTCAAAAAGAATCGATGCACTTTAAGTTGTTCACTACTCTGTTGTGTGATAAATCCTGTGCCATCTTTCTCCCTTCTGCCTAGACCATGAATCGACCATTTGTCCACCATACCAAGGTGACTCTGCTACACATCTACAGTGTTAATCACTTATAAGATGTATGAGCTAAATGTGTGGTTTGATTCTATCTACCATTTCAGGTTTCCATTGGTGGGCTTTGAGTGCATCCCTTGTGGATGAGACTGGGGGGTTCTGTACCTGTAAACCCATGGCCGTAGGTGCTATGCAGAAGTTTTAGCTTCTATCTGAGAGGGGCATAGAAGACTGATCACACACTTGGTGATCTATTCTCCAGGTCCACTTTGAAAAAGACTTTTGTAAATTTCTTCAGTTGGTTTATCACAGGGAAGGCCAGGTGTTATGATTTGAATCAGACATGTCCCAAAAGGCTAATATGATGGGGCTTTAAGAAGCTGATTGAATCATAGCAGATTACAGTTGTCAATGGATTAAAGTATTGACAAGTTCATAGTGAATGTGCTGTTAGAAGGTGGCACTTGGTCAGAAGACGTACACACTGAAAGGGCATAATCTTATCCCCAGCCCCTTGCCCTTTCTCTCTCTCTCTCTCTCTCTCTCTCTCTCTCTCTCTCTCTCTGTGTGTGTGTGTGTGTGTGTGTGTGTGTGTGTGTGTGTGTGTGTTTTCTGGATTGGAGATTAAACCCAGGGCTTTCATAATTGAGCTATATTTCTAGCTTCTACACACTCTGTTTATTAATTTGAGACAAGATATTTTTAAGTTGTCCAGCCTGGGCTTGGAACTTGCAACTCTCCTGCCTCAGCCTCCCAAAATACTGTGAGCCACTATGTCCAACTTAGCCATTTACTTTTGTTTGTACTTTCTAGCTGCTGTGAAGTTAGCAGTTTTCCTTCACTATACATTCTGCCGTGCTATTTCTTCCTTGGAGCCATCCATCCATGAGGTGAAATTTCTGAAAACATAAGCCAAAACTAAGCTTCTCCACTTATATGTGTGTCAGGTATTTTGACCCAGCAACATAAACAAAAGACATCAAATGAACCTCTGCTGAGCTTCTCTGCTGGGCACATATAGCTTGGGTATGATGGACAAAGGAGTGATTCACAGCTGCAGTAGGGAGCAGAATGGCACAAGATCTCATTTTCATCATGCTTCCCACAATTCCCTGAGAGCATTTCTACTACAGCCATGGAAAAGTACAGTCAACAATTAGAAAGGAAATTCATCATGAATGTTGTCTGTGTCAAGTTTGTTGAAGAAATGGGTTTTGACTCAGGCTGAAAGAGTGAAGTCGTAGAATCACTATTCAGACTCCAGAAAAGGTTTCAAGGAACACTTCCACTTTGTTATTGCCAATACTGGTTTTTTATAGAGATGGTATAGAGGGCAGAGATAGAGGCATGCTTCAGAGTTGCTGCTAATGATTGGTGTGTTAATATTGTATCATCCTACTGGTCTTGTGATCTGCCTCTGCACAGGATCTGTTTGCTTGGCATTGTTCATTTTGGCTGAGGGCCACAGAGTAATGACATTAAGCAGGGATGAGATAGGTTTTCCTTAGTATATAAGCCAGATTTCTACATATGGAGGTGGGTATTCTCATGCCTCTCAATGTCCCATAGTGTGATATCAGACATACGTGTGTCATACCTGACTAAGCCAAGCATGGACCTCTCCTTAACCTGGATTCATTCTGTTAACCAGTGAATTTTGATTTAAGTTTCCAAGCTGAAAGTCCCTAGTCATCACACCTATGCACAGCCAACTTGCTTCACCTCTCGGAGCTGATCCTTTGGCCCTGTACTCTCCATAAACTTGAATGTGGAAGCTATGGGTACCAGGGATCTGTCCTGGGTACTATATGGCCTTCACATTATTTCTCCTGAATAATAAAAAAAAATTGTATAAAGATAAGTTGAAATCAAAGAAGTTAACAATATTCATGTTTGCTCTGAAATTTGAGAGTCTAAAAATTTTCCTGAATCCTGCAGATGTCCAGTGTCTTTCCCCTGGCCAAAGTCTGGAGGGCGGCTCAGGCAGGCACCTTGAGTACAGGTGTGAATGAGGAGAGTGTTTTCATATTTCATTTATCTAGAGGAAAGGAATTCTTGCACATCATATAACATTCCCAGATCATGAAAGAGGAGCTGACATAAGTAACAATGTGGTGTATTTATAGCTAAAATTTAAACCTAAGGCTAGAAGCTTAAAGAATTTATAGCAAAGGAGTGAAACTGTTTATCTCTGTGACAGTTGTTTAAAAAAATAAATATGAATGCCTGTCTGAATTTCTTTCTTCTCTTCTACTTTAAAGCCTGACTACATATTTCCTTTCCTTTTACACATCCTGGCATCGTGTAGGGCAGTGGTGCCGAACCTGTGGCATGCTTGCCACAGCTGACTGCTATCACTGAAACCTGTACAAGAGTCACCATCACTGATGTAAGAACTCACACTCCAGGATTCCACCAGAGTCCAAAGAAGATCAGTTCTCCTGGACATTTCCTAGGTGATGGGACTTGGCTATATTATCATGGGTTTAAAGAGAAACCTTTAATACTCAAGAATAACTTATTACTATGTTATAGTCCAAATGCATCCCCCAAACTTAGGCATATGGAAACTAATACCCAGTCTAATAGTGTCCAGAAATAGGGCATAGGGGGAGATGTTTTCAGATTAATTCATGAAAGCTGTACCTTCGAAATAGATTAATTCCAAGTATAAAACAATTTGAGGCTCAGTTTCAAGACCTTTTATCATTTCCTCTTTCTTCCAACTTTGACCAGGGGATATGTTCAACAGAAAGAGAGAGCAGATAGGTCATCCACATACCTTGCCATTCTTCACAAAGTTCAATTACAGAAAGATTAAGAAAATCAGATAAACACACAGAGATAAAAGAATTTCAGGCTGATTTGGGAGGTCTAATAATAAATAGAGCAAATATATTACTTTTCTGTCACTGTGACAAGATACCTAGGAAATCAGTTTAAAAGTAGGACTAGTTTATTTTAATTCATATTTGTAGTGCCAGTCCATGGTCACTTGATGCAGTTGCTTTGGTCCTGTGGTACCACAGTATATCAGTATAGTGGAACATGTAGTGGAAAAAGACTTTTTACCTCATGATAGCCTGGGAGCCAAGGAAAGGGCAACATTCCCAGCATCTCCTTCACGGACCTGCCCCTATGATCTAACTTCCTGTTATTATCTCCACCTTCTAAAAGTTCTGTCATTTCTTTTTTGTTGTTGCTCTGGGACCGGGAATTAAACTGAGGACATTATGCATCCCAAGGAGACATAGTGCCACTGAGCTACATATCCAGCCTTGCATTACTTCCTTATAGTGCCACAGGCTGAGAGTCAAGTCTTTACTCATAGAATTTGCAGAAAATACTCCTAGTCCAAACTATAATAAGAGGCAAAGGAGATTTTAACTGTAGAACTTCATTATTGTTGTTTTTAAAATGGCTCCACTGATGCAATTTTTTCCTCCACATCATTAATGAAATATTTTTAACAATAATAACTATTCCTCTTGAGTTCAGTGAAATGGAACATAATAAGAGAGATATTATATGAAATGAGGACTTTGGAAGAAAGTTTGTAGCCTTCCTATTTTTCCTGCTTAGGTCTGATTCATTTGGAAGTAAAATATCTTTA
The DNA here is from genome assembly GCA_004026965.1 of Petromus typicus. NCBI lineage: Eukaryota > Metazoa > Chordata > Mammalia > Rodentia > Petromuridae > Petromus > Petromus typicus. The sequence continues at coordinate 28,906 of PVIR01009446.1, read as the reverse complement.
GGAAGAAGACACTATGTAAAGTAGATTATTATTATTCAAGTTTCATCTTTTATTTTCATGTAGGCACATGAAAAGTTATGCTTGTTAACCATGACCCCATGGTTTTACAAAGCATGTACTATGACGAGCACATAATTAATTTTGTTAAAAACAACTATGTGTGCATATATATATGTGTGTGTGTGTGTGTGTGTGTGTGTGTGTATTTGTTTACAGTATTAGAAGTACTGGGGTATATTTACATGCACTTGAGGGATATTTTTTCATGGTTTACAATTTAAAACATAATTTTGGTGTGGTTTTAATGGGTGTACATTTGATTACCCTGTATCCATTATATTTAGGAAAGAGAAAACATGGACAAATGAAATTCTAACCTTTACTTGCTCAAACAGTGACAACCTCTTCTCCTCACATATAAATTATTTGCTGCTGTGACTAACATGCAGCAAAATCGATGTGTCATCTCCTCCTCCACGCTGTTGTGCTCCTTCTCCTGTAAGTCCTAATGAGCATCGAGAAGGTCCTCCGCCTGCAGTGGGAGGGAATGGGGAGACAAGGCTCAGACCCAGGGGCTGTCTAATTAGAGAGGAGATATTGGACCTTTCCCTGTAACTGTATTACCCTGCTTTTGGCAACCAGAGAGGGGAGCTTTCAAAATTTCTTTATAGCTTATCTTTGATTACAATGAAAACCAGTCATGAGAAATACAAAATAACTCAAAGCATGAATCACAAAGAATACATTTTTTGTCTCTTTTTTAATGAAGGATAAGGTTGAAGGGATAGTTTCTATTCTCATCCAATTAATATAAATTGGCATTTAGTAATCATTGAAAAAACTATGGAGGAGAACTGACATTCTAAACTAATACCTGGTAAGAACAACACCTTTGTGGTCATTCTGATTTGCTCTGAAATCTCTAGGCTCATGGTGCTGTCTTTACACATTACCACATTATTAGCAGCACCCAAACAAAGCAGTTTTTAACCAATATTTAAGACATATCTATAAATGATTTCCTGAATAACTACCATTTTGGCATTGACATAAAAAGTGCATTATTAAAAGATCTGATGAGCTTATAAAGATATTTGAAGTTATAAAGTTATAAAGATATAAAGATATATTGAAGTTATTTTCAGAGGAGATCATAAGGGATAAGCATGCTACATTTTATTTTGCAAAAAAGAAAGGAAATTTGTCAGTAAATTGTGTTCTCTTGAAAGTTCTCTTGAAACTGCCTAAGAAAGAACTTCTTAATGTCAAAATAATTTTTAAAATTGAAATTTGGTAGCATTATTGAAAAATTAGGAAATCTTTTTATCTGATAATGCTTGGCTGATCCTATTGCTTTTCTTGAAAACAAATTGTGTGCCATTAAAATATCAAGTAGAAATCAGAGACTCTCAAACTTTAAAATATGAAATGTGCAACAATAGGAAGTATAATATCTTTCCACTGAGATAATGTGAAATATTTTGTATAATGATATAGAATTTAATAGACTCTGAGGGCAGTAAAAATAAGTAAGATTGAAGATAGCGTGACAGAAACCACAGACTGCAGAACTGAGAGGGAAAGAGCACCAGTGAATGTAAACTGATATATAGGCTGGTAAAAGTAAACCTGGGAGCTTTGTCCAATGTAGACACTCACATCTGGGACTTTGAAGGCTGGAAAGTCCATCATGTATATTTGCAGAGATTGGGCTGAGAGCTGGCAAATGGAGTCTGCTGGCCTGGTCCATTCAAATCTATTCATTTCCCTGTCACTGGTCATACTTGACTAGAGCAAGTCAGTAACGCTGTTTGAAGTGTTTCCTTACTTCTAAATGGTTGAACAGCTATGTTAAAAACAAAAAATAAAAAGTTATGGCACATGGTGGTGGTACCAGGGATTGAACCCAGGGCCTTCTCACTGAGATGCATCTGCAAGTTTTTTATTTACTTCCTTATTTTCAGTCTAGGCAGAGTGTTTCTGAATTGCACAGGTGAAGCTAGAGACTAGTAAGCCTTTTGTGTCAGCCTCCCAGAGCCTTACCTTACAGATGTGAGCTACCAGAACTTCTCTGTGCTTTATGAGATTATTGAGTCACTCAGAAGACACCAGGTAGTGTGCATCAGGAACAGGTCATTATAGTAACTTCTATAGATACAATATTAGAAAGATGCCCTGTCTTTTCCTGAAGACAGTAATATTTGCAACACAGAAAAACACAAAAGAAATACAGTGCATTGTGGTTTAGCACAGTGTTCCCAGGCCTATGAGGTCATGGGGAAAAAAACTGCCTTCACTATTAGGTGTCTGCCGGCTTGTTCCCCCATATTTGCCTTGTTCTTTCATTCCTGTACTTTCACTGAATCCTGTAACTGCTACTGATTCTTAACTTTCACTCTTCTAAATCAAATTTAGCCTTCTTCTTCCTGCACATTCTTTTCTACCTGGGGGCAGTTCCATTGAAGCTCCTACTCTACTCTTTACTTCAGACTCTAGACTGACAACCCTCTGTCTGCCTGATCTGTGTCTCACTCTTAGCCAATCAGAGAAGGCTAAGGAAGGCCCGCGTGGCCTGGTCTCCATCCTGGATTCACTCTCAGCAGCTGGGTCATGTTGACCTTGTTTTTATCTTCTCTCTGGTTCCCCTTCCTTTTCTATACATTGGAATTTAATTGTACAGCAGACACCACAATAAAGTAATGTGTAAGTAGCTTTCTCTGTGCCCAGTGCTGTTCCCATAATGAGAGTTCTCACACTCACTTAGGGGATGTTGCCTCAGTACTACTGTAACAAATAGTTTAGACTGGGTGATTTATAAAAAACCAGAAACTTCATTCTCACAGCCCTGTAGGATGGGAAGTCTAAGGACAAGGCCTTGTGTGCCTGGTAGGGACCTTCTTGCATTGACCTCACACGGCCAAAGAACAAAAGGGCAAATGGGGCGAAAGGGTGGATGCAGAAAGCAGTTACTTCCATCTGTTTGTTCATAAAGGATTAGTCGTCTTTTCCATGAAGGCTGCACCCTGATGATTTAGTCATCTCCTAAATGATGCTCCTCTTACCATTATAACATTGGCCATTAAATTTCAACTGTTGAATTTTTGGAGAAACACCCAGACCATTGCAGGTAGTAGCAGTGATTTCTTTACATGATATTGGGAATATTCAGAAACTTACTATATATAAAACTGAGTTAGAAAGATGATTAGATCTCAAAAATATTGCATATATATAACTTTATTTTTAATATTAATCTTATGTAAATATTTTGTCAATTATATGTTATTAACTATTTTGTAATATTATTATTCATTAGCTTAAACATAACATGTGTAATTGTTCATTACCTGTTTGGAAAATATGTTGGAAACTGTTCAATCTCCAATAATTTATGTATGTAACATTATTTGCTTTTCCAGGATCTGAAGTTTCAAGAATATTTCTAAAGAGCTTTGTCAAATTTTTCAAATATCTCTTACTTTCAAGCTTCATATTAGATAATCAAGCTCTCCCTAAAATATTTGGATTATTACTACATGCCATCTAACAGACATCTTGGAAGAGAAAACTACATCAATTTTTCATAGATGGCCAAGTGGATGAGAATTGGTCATTATTCGAAAAAGCGAACAAAAAATCCTACAGAGTTTTTATTAACCCTGAGGTATCTCCTTATCCAATGTCCTGTCAAGGACAGTTGCCCAGGTATAGTAATCCCTTAGTCCCTGACAGGTCAGCACCTCTGCTGTTCAGTGTCAGACCAATCTCAGCCAAATTAATATGTACTTGTTTTATCCATACTAAACTATTTTTGTCAGTGCCTTACTTATTGGCTTAATAAGTTGTTGTACAAAGAAGAAACTATGTTTTATGTTTTCTCTTTGTCAAGCAATATTATACCCATTGGGGAAACAAAGATAAATAAGACTTTTATTATTGACCTCGAGTGGGCTTGAAATCTTTTTGAAGTACTCTCTAACGTTCCCACTGAAAATTTCTATCTCTGAAATCTAAGGAATTTTTTGTGTACTGTAAAGACTAAATATTACTTGGGGTTTTCAGTGGCCACTCAATTGAGCTTATATTTAATTATTGTTCCTGGAGTATTATTAATGTGATTTGAGCACACTAGTGTGATGGGAGAGTTCACCATCTGGCAAAAGGGCCTCTTCTGAGATCAACCACGATTTCTATAAGAGAGCCAAAGAATTAAGCAATTAGAGAGCTCAGAACCATGTGTGCAGATGGGGAAATATATTCATAACTACTGAAATCTATTTTGAGTTTTCCCATTCCCCTTTGAAATATTATCCTGAGCACTGGGGAAAGCCTAGATTTGAGAGAGGATGGTAGTGAATCTTTTGGATTTGTTCTTGAACTATCATGTGAAGTTTTTCATGGGGTCTGAACATGTGGATTTTTTTTGGTATCAATTTTTAAATCACAGAAAGCTGGAATATAATTAGAGAATTTGTAGATTCTTTCTGTAATTGTGTAGGTTTTACCTATTCTATCTTCTTTCTGTATTTTCCAAGTAATATTTTATGCATGGATCAATTAAATGGAATTCTGAGGACTTATTGAGGTGGATGATAAAGGATCATCTTCTTTAGTTTCAAAATGCATAGATGATGAAAGTGATACCACCAATTATGTATTAAGTTATTATTGTGGATTGGGGTATACACTGTTTATTGTTTCTTTAAACATTCAGAAAAGCCTTCAAAGGTTATGATGTTATCAGTAACAGAAATTGAAGCTGAGTGAGAAAACATACAGCAGGTAATCAACTATGTAGGATGGTCTGATTTACTTCTGCATTGTTCTTCACATATAGTTCATCTTTCCACATTCTTTTGTTCTTTATGAACCACTTTAGGAACTAAGCTCAAATTATTTATATTCATTTGCCCTTTTATATTTATTCACTAATTTATCCATTCTTTAATTATTTTGTTCCCTTTTAGATTTTTCAATTCACAGATACATTTTCTAAATCTACTAGATACAAAATCCTTATGCATGTGTAATTATGACCCAGATGGCCTATTGAAAATTTCTGAATTAAATTGGGAGATAATACATACACACACACACACACACACACACACACACACACACACACAACCACACACACATACACACTTATGCACAAAGATTCATTCACTCATACACTATGACCTGCCCATACTCCAACCCCTGCAATAAGAAAAGTGTAACACACAAAGATCCAAGATTTGGATGAGAGAATCTGCTTCCTAGATGTGGCTAAAGATACACTGAACCCTCTCAGGAGCTGGGGCTTGTGGTTGTTATGTCCATGTGTACAGTTGTGGGGCTCAGGCTGAGGAGGTGGAACCTATCAAAGATATTCTTCTGTAGGGAACAATAATTTTATAGCCTTGGTTGAATCATACATGCTAATATCCCAACAGCCAAAGTCAATCACATGGATATGCACAACATCAAAGACAGAAGGGATAGACCATAACATAATGCTCTCAAAGTACAAAGATAAATAGTATGAAAAATAATGCACCATATATACAGTGATGGAGAGGTAAAATTTACAGGTTCATGACAACAGTGAGGCGGAGGTCTTGGTAGTGCAAGCCCAGCCTGGACAACTTAGCAATATCTGTATAGAAACAAAAATTAAAAGAGCTTGGGGTATATAAGTTCAGTGCAAAGGTCCTCAAATCAATTTATTATTAAAACAATAATAATAACATTTTTTTTTAAAATTCCAAATTTAGAAGTTGAAAAAGAGCTGGGGGTGTATCCCAATGAAAATGTTGAAGTTCAAACCCTCTTCAAGGAAAAACAAAATAAAACAAAACAAAACATGAAAAGCATCATAGAGATTCTAAAACAAAATGAGAAATGAGAAAAGTATGAACACATTTGAAGAAGACAATAAGGTATTAGCTTCTATTTAACTGGCAATTACAAGGCACTTCCAAAACCTTTTGTATCACACAGCAAAGATTTTTTTATATAAGAGATCAGAGGAGGCAGAAACTGGAGGTAAAGGGAGTTATTACTAAATCACTATAATAATAAAGACCTAAAATGGGGAAGGTAACAATGGAAACATATAGGAGAGGAAGATGTGAAGGATATTCCTGATACTAATTAGTCTTGGAAACTCACTGCATGTAATAGAAGGCAAAAGGAAGCCAAAGTGGTGGTTCTATTGAAGTCCCTTAGACAACAGAAGATGTCTTTCCTCCCTTTATTGAGTTTATTAGTACATTTTAGGAATACATTTTTATCATATTCATCATTGGGAATTTGTACTTGATGTATCTTGGATTCTCATTTTTTTTTTCCTGCCCTCCCTACAAACCGTCACCCCTTATAACCTTTGTTTCCATTTTTTTGCTTTGCTATCAGCTTTGTTCTTTCTTTTCTTTACTTTCTCATGTCCTCCATTTCATCTTTAGCTTTGAACATTTTCTTCCTATTTCACAATATCTATGATATGTTTTGGACTTCATTTACACCTTTAGTTTCTCAAAAAGAAATGATATGGTGTTTGCACAAGTGTGTCCTATTTATTTTACTTATGAATATGACCTCAAGGTGCATCCATTTAGGTTTAAATGTCTCTAATTTATCATTCTTTCTGGCTGAGTAGTGCTCTGTGGGAAACAAAACAAAACAAAACAAAACAAAACAAAACAAAATATATATTGTTTATCCAGCGTCTAGTTGATGGGTATTTGCACTGTTTCCAAGATTTAAGTCTTATAAACTGTGCTACTATAAGCATAGGTTTGCATATGTTGCTGTGGTATGATGCTTTAAATTCTTTCATGTGTGTACCTAGCAGGAAAATAGAAAGGTCAAATGGGATCTCTGACCCCACTATTTTGAAGTATCTCCACACTGAATTCCACAGTGGACAATCAAGGATGCTGATAAGTATCAGGGTGAGAGGAGAGGATTTGAAGCCTGAGTAATCTGATTGAAATAAGGAAGTCAGATATGAAAGGACTTTGGAACAGAGAATGATTCCAGTAAACCCTGCTGAATAGCTGAGTGTCTTGAGGAGGTCCTAGGAGATATGAAGAAGGACCAGACAGCAAACCTGTCAGTGTGACAGTCCAAGACTTGTGGATAGAGAAGAGGCAGGAATCAGATGTAAGAGTAGAGTGCAGCCTGGTGAACTGCAGGTGGAGGAGGCAGATAGGAGGCAGTGGTGTGCAGGTTAGGGGTACAGATGGGTGACATTAGTCACCTCTTGAGGCACATTAATTGTGACAGCAAAGTGAGAACTCGAAAAAGACATGGGGGAGGAAAGGATTTATTACTCTCGTGGTTGTTTTTCATGTGAGACTCTTCCTTTGAACAGTCCCAGGATAAGAGAGAACAAAATATCATTTGAAGATACAGAGATTTAGTGGTTACTGAGAGCCAGGGTCCAGCTCTGTCAGGAGAGCGTGACTTTCTCTCTGCCTGTTATTCTGAACTAGGACTTGATCTAGAGTCACCTACTTTTTGCCTTAGTATATATCTGAGTTCTAGCCACTAGTCTTCTAAAATAAAGAGGCTCTTGCTTCCATACATCAAGATATGGGAACAAACGTTCTTGCAAATCACTTTTGGTTTTATTCATGAAATTAGTAGGGGGAAAAAACAAAGCAATCATAAGTCAGTAGGACTGTGCTCTTCACTTGCTGGTCGGTATGGCTGTGGGGTTAGTAGTGAATAGGGAATGTGTGTGGAACCTACTGCCAACACAGTTCTTTTGAATTATGTAGAGAAATGCAACATAATTAATAATAGCTAACTCCTTGTGCTTTTGTGCTGCGGAAATGACTGCCCATATATAGATTAGAAATTTATAAAGACATATTACTTCCCAACTATATCAGCATTTTTTTTTTTTTTTTAGTTTTTTGAGACAGGGCCTCGCTTTGTAGTTCAGGCTGGCCCTGAGCTCACTATATAACCCATGCTAGTCTCAGATTCAAAGCAATCCTCCTGCCTCTGCCCCTCAAGTGCTGAGATTATAGGCATGGGCCACCACACCCAGCATTGTGGTATCTGGTACTGACTGCTGCTGGGTGTGAGCCACCATGCCCAGCATTGTTGTGTGTGGTACCAGGGATTGAACTCAGGACCTTGTGCTTACCAGCCAGATGCTGGAACCACTGAGCTAAATCCTCAGCCCCAAAGTGAATCAGTTTTAAATATTATTTCCTGTTAGAGTATGTTACACACACGTTTGAATATACCAACATGAAACCAAATTGTTCTACATACCTGACATGCACTAATACAAAATTTTAAAATAATATTATTTTCTCTGTGCTTATGAGATACACCATGATACATTTTGTCCTCTTAGATTTGATATTACTTTAAGTATTATTATAATTTTCTTTTATTTCCTAGTTTCTATTTCTGAACTCAGTTTGACATTTATTATCTACAGTGTACAGTATATAAGGGCTGTAAGGCATCACTGGTGAGGTCAATGTGCCCAAGAACATCATTGACACACATCATTTTCTTCTCAATTTTACATGTGGGAATCATGCATATTTAGACTTTAAAATATATTACATACTCTAGACCTGAAGACAAGTCAAACCTATTTAGTGTCCTGTGCCCCAAACTCTGTTTGGTATCCTGTGTTTGTCATCTTCTTATGCTTATGTGTTGCTCCTAAACAGCACTGTGATCTGCAACAGCAAAGCATCGTTCACATTGTGCAGAGCCCAGGAAGTGAAGATCAGGAAACCAGGCCAAGCGAAAGGGCTCCGCCCAGAAACACCTTGGGAGCCTCTTCCAGAAAGCCCAAGAGCTTGACACGGGTGGACCTCAGCGGCTCTGTCCTGCCGGCAGACTCCGTGGGCCTGGCTGTCATTCTGGACACTAACACCACCAGGGATGATGCAGCAGCGGTCAGAAGCCCAGGTAACTGTAACAAATCTGTCTCCTGCTGGTGAAGCGCTTTGTTTGGTGAATGCTCTGTGGAGTGGCCTCACTCTACACACATCTGGTTATGTCAGTTTTGGAATAGAGATTCTCGGCCATGGCAAGGAGATTGCATTGGGAAAGTAGTAGGCTAAAATTGGAGGGAAACTTGTGTATAATAGACACAAAGAAACGAGTTTCACCTTAAGAATGGGTGCAGAAGGTGTTACTACTATAGCAGTCTATTATTTTTTCTGTTTTGAGTAGCAGGAGTGGTGGGGGCCTATAACAAGTTGTGTTATGTTTTGAATATGTGATTAAGGTACATGCATGTCCCTCTCACATTCTGCTTTTCGTATTTTCTTAAAATATATTTTGGTCAAGTCTTCTTATGATAAAAGTAGAAAGATTCTAGAGATAATTTTGGCCACTCTAAGTGTTTAAGTGTTAAATCTCAACAGCATCCCTCATCTGAAGACAGTCTTCTTTATCTCTGTGCTGCAGCCCATTCTAAGTACTTTTCTTTGATAAAAGTGTTGTTTGTGTGTTTATGCTCTTATAACAAAATACTTATGGCTAGTAATGTATAAAGAACAGAAATGCGTTTTCCAAAGTTTTGGAAGCTGGACAGTCTAAGATCAAGGTGCTAGCAGGGTGGGAGTGTGGTGAGGGCCTGGTTTCTGCTTCTAAGATGGAGCTTTATTGATATCTCCTTCCTATCATGGGTTTGAAGACTGTGACCTTTTGAGACAGAAGGGCATGAGGAGTGATCACTGTATCTGCTATTTCTTAAAATAATTTTTATGTCATAGATATATTTTAGGGTAGCATATCCTTGTTTTCTACACACTGAAGATGCAATGTTCTCTTATTTGATTTATACTTGTGAGTCATGAGTTTATTTTTATGAGACTTTAAATCCCATTCACAAGAGTAAGGCCTTCATGACTTAATCAGTTCCTAAAAGCTCCATCTCCTAAAACTAATACATCAGCTGCTAAGTGTCAAAATAACTTTTGGAGGAGAAAGATAATCAGATGATAGCAGATGATCATCCTTTGGTAATTTAAAAATATTAGTATATATTTCTTAGTATTTTATTTTTGATATAAATAGGCAAAGATAAGAAAGAGTTCATTTTGACATGAAATAACTGACTTCCCAAGGTAGACAGAAATTCATTTCCTTCCCAGAGACAATAGTTCAAGACAGTCTGGCACTAATCTAGACTTAACCGTGGCAGGTAGTCCTGGGACTGTAAAAATGGAAGCCAAAAAAAAGGAAATGCTTCAGGCTAGGGATTTAGCTCTGTGGTTCCAGCACCTCCCTTGCAAGTGAAAAGAATTGAGTTCTATCCCTGGTAACCACAAACAACCATGCCAGGTGTGGAGACTCACACCCACCAGCAATCAGTACCACATACCCATACCTGCGGTGCAGGGCATGGTGGTTTACACCTATAATCCTAGCATTCAGGAGGCAGAGGCAGGAGGATTGCTATGAGTTCAAGGCTGAGTTCAGGACCAGCCTGAACTACAAAATGAGACACTGACACACACCCCACAAAAAAGAAAATGCTGCTGATAAAATCATAGATAAGAGTTAACAACATTTTAAAAATCATTGATGAGCCTGCAAGAAAAGAATAATTTCCAGAGTCAAATGAAGAAACAGAAACAAAATCATTCTCAGTGTCTTTAAATAAAGGGGTGGATAAACCCAGAGTAATTGTACGAGCTGATGTTCTGATATTCCCAGGTGACCTTTGATGAAAGGAACACTATGCCTCTCAGATGCTGGGTTCTAAACAGGTAGAAAAAATCTCTGAGAAATGGGGGAAAAAGTTAAAAATGGCGAAAATGTGATAAATCTAAGCATCTAAACCCCAATAATGTCTACTTAGTCCAGAATAAGAAGCTAATATAAATTTTGGAGCTAGACCAATGATACGTCTGTTAAGTCCTGGATGACTATGGGGTACCCAGCCCACTTGAAAATTTTTCTGGGCTCTCTCTGATATAAAAAGAATAAGAATAGTCAGAGGACAGTGCAAAGTAAGAGTAAAGTTTATTTACAGAAAAAAGAGAAAAAGAAACATAAAGCCACTCTAAGGAGAGGGGCCCAGAGCTGAGTATGCGATTGAGGTGGTTGTCCTTCCCTCTGGCAGTCTTTCCCATTACTAGGGTTTTGTGTTGGGTTTGTGTTCAACATTATAACAGTTAAAGTGGACAATGAATGTTACAAGAGTGTTGCTGATTGACTGTAAATTACACTATCACGACACTGTAGAGGTTATTTTTCTAAGTTTTAAAGGCCTTTGTCCATTTTCTGGCCTTACCAAGGAGGGAATCTCATCTGCCTCTACATAGCTGTATGATGATACATCACTATGATGGTGGTACATCAAATAGCACCTATGTAAGATCACAGAACATACTCATGTAGTCTGGCATTGATGCCCTCAGAGAAACAGTCCTTCTGAAGAAGCACACCTGCTCCAACCATATAAATCAAACAGAGTATCATACTTTGAGTGTGTGGGATACCAGGATATGTCATCCACAAATATATAAAAATATTATTTTAAGCTGATTATTTTGAGAAATATTAAACAAAGGAGTAACTCTGAAAATAGAGATATTACCCATCTACAAAAGAACTGTAATCTATGTTGAGGAAATCTCCATTTGAAAGGGCATCACCCCTCTGTCTTTGATGAGGAGAACGGAATCATTAGAGACTCTTATGGGAGGAAAAGACATCAAATTAAATGTGGATAACAAACCTCACCATTGTTTACTGTGCATTTCTCAGTCACCTCCCAGCAAGTTGTCCTGGACAACTTTGGTGTTTAATCCACAATTTTAGGCTGTTCTCCCTGGGTATCACTAATAGATACATGAGATAGTCATATCATGATGTTTCTCTGATGTTGTCACAGGAATCCTAGATACGAATTTTGAATGGTAGAAGGAATATGATTTTCTTCTCTCCCTACAAGTAGAAATCAAAATACATCATAATCTGAAGGATAAAAATTCACCTAAAGTTTGAGAAAAAACCTGATTTAGAATATCAAACAGATTATGTTATGTGAATAAAAAGAAAAGGAAAATGAAACTTAAAAGATAAAACATAAATAATGTGGAAAGTAGCTGTTGAAAAGAACATAATATTAGTGATTAGGTTAAAAAGATCTTGAGTGGTTAATACAGAAAACTGGGTAATGCTAAAGAGAAAATGAAGTTGAAGACACACCTAAACAAGTGGCGCAGGTTGTGACATAGACTGAAATGTAAGAGGTTAGCAGACTGGGAATTGGAGATGATAGGGCCCAAAATATATTCTTGTTCAGGCTAGGCGTGGGAGCTCACACCTGCAATCCTAGAGGCAGAGGCAGGAGGATTGCCTGATTTCAAAGCTAGCCTCAGCTACATAGTGAGTTCAAGGCCAGCTTTGAACTACAAAATAAGACCTTGTCTCAAAAAAACTAAAAAACAAAACAAAACAGAAACATATATTTCTGTTCTGGTACGAATTCTAAGAGAAAATAAAGAATGGGAGGAGGGAGATTGTCCTCTGGTTCAAGAGTCTCAAGAAAGATGTATAAAAAGGCATGCGATGATCTTGATCAAGTTAAAAATAAATTAACTTCATAAAAGAAGCAAAACACTAAGTACCAAGAGATCCTAAAAGCAAATGAAGATGAGATTACCTAGATTGGAATAATAATTTGGATAACTCCCAACAGAAATAAAGAAAAAAATGGTAGTGAAGAAATATTAAACTTGAGAAAGGACCATCTTTTAACTGAGAATTTGTACTCAGCAATTGCTCAGGAGAGGAACATGTGCTTTGAGAGGAACATTGAGATGATTTAATTTGAAAGAACTGCTGAGGTATTAACTATCAGGAAGAATGAGTTTGAACCCAAGATGAAGAACTGCAATCCAATGGATATTTCTCCAAAAATAAATAGGGAAATAAAAATCAGTCTAAATGAATAGTGATGCTAAATACATCGTCAGTTAGTTGGATGAATGCAAAAGAAGGTGAAATCAAAGTAGCAGGTACAATGACATTTAGGAAAAAGTAGCTGTAATAAATTAACATGGAATTATGCTTAACTTCTCACTAGTGATCAGAAAGATGACTATTAAAATAACAATATTATATCATTGCATCCTTCCTTGATGAGCAAAATTTAATAGTTAAGTATGGATTCATATGTAGGACACCAAATGCTTTATTATGATATGAATTTCAGTTGTACCAGCTACTATATTCTGTAACTCTGCAGTTATTAGTGGATTTAAGAGATTCTTATTCTATGATAAGAAAATATCTACATATATGATCATAACAGTACTATCTGAAGTCATAAATATAGAAACAATGTAACAGTCTTTTTCTTGGAGTGGTAATTAAGTGTTGAACTCAGGACCATCTCAATGAAGTACATCCATAGCCCTTTTTAAAATTTTGAAACATGACTTCATTAAGTTACTAAGTTGCCCAGCCTAAGCTCAAATTTGGAATCCTTCTGTCTCAGCCTTCCAGAGTGTTGAAATTACAGATATATACCATCATACTTGAGTAACACAGCTGTGTTTATATAGAGGAATAGATAATCAGTGTTTTATAATAGGCAATGATAAGCCTATGATAATTCCTTAGTTAAAATGAACTGATTGCATCTGTATGTGTGAACACAAATAAGCCTCCAAATCAAATGATTTTTACAGGATTGTGAATTTGTAAGGTGATGTTCAGAAAGATATGATTTGAGCAAAATTTAAAAATATAAATCCTCGATATTTGTGTGCCTTATTCATTGTTTGGCTGACCATGTATATGTCACTTTTTTGCCACAATGCCCAGAACTCATTGATTCAGTCTATGATTCATGGACAAGTACCTTTCTTGTAACTGGGACACAATGACTGACTTGCTCTTTAAAGGAGAAGTACATTTTGCTCACAACTGCAGTCCATGATCAATGGTTCCAGGGCAGGAATGGCCTGGCAGACTGGAATAGGAGGGAAAACACCCTCATCCTGTGGTCAGGAAGCAGAGAGCAAGCAAGCAGCTGGGAAGGAAGATATATCCTCCTGGGTCATGTACTGAGACCTCATCTCTTGACCAGAGCCCCCTCTTAACAGCATATCAGCTATTATCAGTCCATAATACAATCACCTTTTCAAAGCTCTATCCATGACTATGTGAACCCTTTGCAGGACATTCTCCATACAACCCATTGGAGAAATCATGACGGAAATCTGTAGGACAGCAAAACTACTTAGCTCATGGTGGGTGGGAAGCAGAGCAGGAGAAGGGTGCAAGAACAGAAGGAGCCAGGGACCAGACTAAACCCCCAGGCCATTCTTACTTGATCTAAACAATTTTGTGATCTGCCAGTCCCCACAGAGATCCCAACGCCAATCAAGTTACGCTCTACCTAACAGCCATAACATGTAATATATTTTCTAAAAAAGGATATCCTTGAAATTTAAAGGTGGCATTAAAGAATAAGTCAAATTATTTTCAGATCTCTGAGATATTTATTTATTAACCAAGCCACTGTATTATGCTAGTAGATGTAGAAGTTAGTTTTTTTTTTTTTCTTTAATTGTGTTTGTTGGTACATTTTGACTATATATTATTTTCAATTCATCTTTGGCAATTTGTACCTGTACATAATACATCTTGATTCTTACGTTTCCTATTTCCCTGTCCTCCCTCCAGTCCTGCCACCTCTACCTACATATGTAAGCTTTGTTTTCATGTTTTTCTTTTTACCTTCAAATATTTTCTTTCCCTTCTTTGCCTTCTCCTGCGCCTCCCAGTTTCTCTCCCCTTTGAACATTTTCTTCCTATTTCACAATACCTATTGTACATTTTGGACCTCATTTTACACTTTCAGTTTCTCACACTGGAGAAATGATATAGCATATACACAGGTGTGTCCTTTTTATTTAACTTATGCATATGGCCTCAAGGTGCATCTAAATATCTCTAATTCATCATTTTAATGTCTAATCACCATTTTATAAACAAACAAACAAACAAACAAACATCTTCTTTATCCAGTATCCTGTTGATGGATAGTTGGTCAATTTCCAAGATTTAGTTCTGACAAACTGTGCTACTATAAGCATGGGTGTGCATATGTTGCTGTGGTGTGATGCTTTTAATTCTTTCTTGAATATATTCAGCAAGAAAATAGCAAGGTCAAACAGGACCTATAATCTTAGTTTTTAGAAATTAGTTCTATGATTAATTATGAATTTTCAAAACTTCTCACAAAAAATTAAAAATACATATTTTTGGAGCAAGATTAAACCATGTTTATATGAACAGTAACAATATTAGCAGAATAATCATCTTCTGTACATATTAATACACTTCTATCAGTTTCCCAGTGTATCTGAGGCTATTACCTTTTTCTTTCTTTTTTTTTTTTTTTTTTTTTTTTTTTTTTTTTTTTTTTTTTTTTTTTTTTTTTTTTTTTTTTTTTGAGACAGGGTCTCGTTTTGTAGTTCAGGCTGGCTCTGAGCTCACTGTGTAGCCCAGACTAACCTCGAACTCACAGCAGTCCTCCTGCCTCTGCCTCCCAAGGGCTGGGGTTATAGGCATGAATCAAGTCTATTATCTTGCCACTGATATTAACTGAAGAAATTTTTAAAATATACTACATTATTATTATATTTATCATAAAAAGTTCCTTTTAGTCTTTTCTAGAGTTTTATTTCATGCTTAGTGATTCTTGAACTGTTAACTTTCTCTGTAGACCATAATTTCAACTTGGAAAATATTATTTTCTCTGGGCAAAGCAAAAATTCCACTAAATGTCAAAATTTATCTTTATAATTTAACTTGAAACGTAGAATTATTTCCACCCACAAACTTGATGAGATGAGTTCTCGTGATTATACAGTTTGTTGAAGGATAACAGCATCCCGGCAAGGAGCTTTGGAGCACTTCACGCTCTGTCAAGAGATCCGCTAGCCTCCACCTCCCGCAAGTGTCCTAGTCATGTCTGCCCTCTGGTGATTGAGTTCTGACCCTCGTGTACTTGCTTCTGGGACTGAGGAGACACTACTAGTTGGTATAGTATGTGCCAGGTGGATGTCATCCTACTTGTCTTCTCCATACCACCCCATCCAGGGGCTGCCCTCCAGCCTCCCTGAGTGTTGTACTGATGGAGAACATATCATATAGATAGTGAGGTGACCCTACATCAACTTTGAGATTTAACTCTGCTTTAATCTTAGAGCACAAACATAAGCAGTTATTTCACAATCTTCTTTTAAAAATTTTATTTTAATTTAATACAAACAGATGTTAATAAAGAAAATATAAAGTATCCTATAAAATATAAAACAAAATTTCATAAGAAAATAATTAGATGATCAAAATACTTAACACACTATATTTCATATTTGTAAAATGGCCAAAATGTTGCTCAGAGTACAAATTGTAGACAGAAAGACTCTGGGCTGAAAGCTCAGTGGTGCTGTGTCTACCTCGCAAACACAAGGTCCTGAGTTTGATTTCTAGTACCATGAAAACAAAACAAAACCCAAAACCAAAGTGACTTGTCTCTCTTAAAGAAGAAATGGACAATAACACAAACAAAACTTTATTTTCATTGGGCTGAAATAAACTTAGTATAAATGAAACAAATTAGTATATATATTAATTGTTTTTGTTTTTGTTTTTTTGTTTTTTTGTTTTTTTTGAGACAGGGTCTCGCTTTGTGATTCAGGCTGGCCCTGAGCTCAGCCTCAAACTCACATCACAGCAATCCTCCTGCCTCTGCCTCCCGAGTGCTGGGATTACAGGCAGGAGCCACCACATTCGGCACTGTGGTATGTGGTACTGGTTGCTGCTGGGGTGAGTCTCCACGCCCAGTATGGTATGTGGTTAACCGGGGAATCAAACCCGGCTCCTTCCGCTTGCAAGACAGGTGCTGGAACCACTGAGCTAATTTGAAACAATAGATAAGCAATATAGGTAATCTTTTCCCTACTTCGTAATCTTCAGATCTAGAAGGATTCACTTCTTTTTGGGATTCTTGTATGTATCTTTACAAATGTTTCTGTGGCTCCTCCTTCCCTGCCTTCCAAGTGAAACATATAGAGACAGACAGAGAAAGAGGGAGGAAGAAAGAGACAGATTGAGAAATTAAGATTTTAAAAAATTTGTTAGGGGCCGGGGATTTAGCTCAGTGGTTCTGGCGCCTGTCTTCCAAGCGCAAGGACCCGGGTTCGATTCCCCGGAAACCACATACCATACTGGGCGTGGAGACTCACGCCTGTAATGCTGTGATGTGAGTTGGAGGCTGAGCTCGGGGCCAGCCTAAACCACAATGCGAGACCCTGTCTCAAAAAAAAAAAAAAAAAAAAAAAATTGTTAGAACAGTTAGCCAGTGTTTTAACTAATATAACCTAAGAGAAAGAGTAACTTTTGTTATGCTGTTTTATTCCCCTTTGCTAACTGAATCTGTTTGTTTAGGAACTGTGTTTGTGTTCAGTTAGCTGCATTTTCCCTAAAATCTTGAAAGGCAGTGAAAAATGTTTACTAAATTCCTTAAAATTGTGAACATAGTAAATCATCCATCAGAATTTCTGTGCTTAGCTTTTAGAACTGCTTTGTTTAAAATTGTACAGAGAAAAATGAGATGCCACCCCTTAAAATATATCAGCTATTTCATTTGTTCAAATAAATGCAATATCTGGAATGGGGCAAATTAGAATGACTGGAAGTACCCAGTATGTTCATATAATTGTGCACCTTTCATAAAAAGAATAATGTGCAGTTTCTAGAGTTGTGACTCACAAATTCTATATGCAGGAGAATTATCTGGGGATGTATATCCCACACTGGTTCAGTGATCAGAAATTCTTTTTTTTTTTGAGACAGGGTCTCGCTTTGTAGTTCAGATTGGCCCTGAGCTCACTATGTAGGCCAGGAGAGTTTGGAACTCGCAGTAATCCTCCTGCTTCTGTCTCTCAACTTCTGGGATTACAAGCATGAACCACCACTCCAGACACTACCGAATGTAGTACTGATTGCTGCTGGGTTTGAGTTACCACACCCAGCATTGAATGTGGTTACCAAGGATTAAATCAGGGACCTTGCACTTGGAAGGCAGGCACTGAAACCACTAAGCTAAATTCCTAGCCCATGATCAGAAATGAAAACTCCAGGATGAAAGATTTTTTTTTTTTTATTCTTACTTCATAACCACAAATTCTGATTCAGTTGGCTGGGGTAGAAGCTCAGAACAGCAATGTTGCACACAATCTGAGAAACTTTACATCAAAGGTGTTCAACCTGCAACTGTTGGTTCCAGCTGGTGTTGTCATGAGCCAACAAGTACCAGGTGGGAGATGGGAGAAGGGAATCAGGTCAGGAGAAGAGGCAGGCACACCAAGTCACTCCATACCAACCTGAGCAGTTTTATATTAATAATCACTTCCCACACCTACTATTTGAGGAAAAAAGTTTTGAATTTCTGCATTAGAGAAAAACATTAGCAATAAATTGGATCTTATGCATGTTATATAGTATTTGGATTTGATTAGGAAGAATTTAAATGCTGGCTATATATGAGAGGGCCTTTAAAAGTGAATTGAGTGGCTGGGAAGGAGCCACACCTAGAGCCAAAACAAATAGAAACTTCTGAAATCTAAAAATGTGCTTTTCAGGTATTTGTCAGTGGTTAAAGGTAACTGATGAGCAGGAGATATGATATCATGCTCTATGTTCATAACCAGGTAGAGTATATTGTTTGTACTGTGAAAGTAACCAATGCCAAAATGGAATCACTTATGTCAAATCCAAAGCAAAATGGGGCTGGGGATCTTCAAGGAGCAAACCTCACACACATCTGAAACAAATACTATCACAGGAACCTTCTAAAACCCACCAGGAACTTCTGCATGCGCTTCACACCCCAATTTTCCTGCATATGTATGGGTCTGTGCTAGGACAAAATCCATCAAGACTGCTGTGTCGCAAGCAAGCCACCCTCATAAGAACACTTGAAAATGAAAATTAAGTCATGTCATGCACTGGGTACAGATTCTCAATGTCAGTTGTGATCACAACATGCATATAACATGTGCCAATAAAATCAATTAAAAAATAACACTTGCCAACCATTTTCTATTCCCACTTATGTGTTAAGGGCAGTTTCTCCATTAGGTCCCTGTGACCAGTGATGGTTATTCTCAAGCAGTAAGGCCTTCCCTTTTTTGTCTTTAAAACTTCTTCTACATTGCAGCTTCTGTTTGTATACCTATGATCCTTCATAGATTGCATAGCCCAGACTATAACTTATGAATCTGTTGCTTTTAAAAACCATTTTCTCTGTTATTTCAAATTGATAGCATTTTGAAGGAAACACCAAGCTAGGACAAGAGCTAGACAAAAGGAAATAAAAACCAGAAGGACTTTAGGTGTTGGTGGAGCAGTGTTGCTGAAGCATAGTGCTCTGCATTCCAAGGATGAGGCACCATTCATCAGTTCCTCGGAGTCAGATGAGAAAAAAGCTATGGGGCCAAGAAAAGGAAATATTCTCTAATATTTTTTGTACAGTTAATTAACTACTTAGACATAAGGGAATTGGATTTTTATTCTGTGCCAGGCGTAGTTCCAGGCATGGAGATGAACAGAAAATAGAAACAAACAAAATACCTCCCTGAATAGAGCTCAGTCATAGAGGAAGCTAATAAACAAAGAAACAAGTCACTAGTCAGAGTATCTCCCATGCAGAAACATCTAGCAGTGTGTATGGAAACACCCTCCTGTTGCTATACAAAATGCCATGCCCATAACTTAAAGGAAGAAAGGTTTCTTTGGCTCACAGTTTCAGGGAATTGAGCTCATGGTTCCCTGGCACCAAGGCAGGAAAGGCCTGGAGTAACAAAGGCACCCAATTGGTGACAATTAGGAAGCATAGCAAGGAAACATTGCCAGAGAGGAAGGTGCCAGATACAGACCACAAGGTTGCACCTTCCTTATCCACGGGGACACACTTGGTAATGTGCTTTCGTAATCCCCTAGGTGGCTCCCAGACCAATCAAGTGGACAATGTAGCTTAATCATCATACCAAGCAAGTGGTATGGCGGAAGTAGGAGAAGTGTTTTTTGTTTTTTGGGTTTTTTTTGTTTTGTTTTTAATAAGGTGGTCAGGAAGCCTCTGTGATGCAGTAGTATTTGAGGAAAGTGTGTTTGGGAACATTTTCCTCATGTATCAGGCAGGGGGGATTAAAAAGTTCATCAGCCTGAGGCAAGAATGTGTTCAGAGAGCAATACGGAGGCTGAAGTGAGGAAGTGAAGCAGAAGGAGATGAAGTCTGCAAAGGAGAAATAGGGGTCAATATGGTGGATCCTCAGGCAATTCCCTGAGGTTTTTAAACAATGCAGCAGTAACCTAACAGAGTAGGAGCTTTCCCTGTCTACGAGCGAGAGAAGCATAGAAGGCTTGGGTAGAAGCAACAAGACCTGCAAGCTTTTAAATTATACAGCTTCACAGCCCACATCATCCAGAAGTAGTGAGAATAATAACATCCCATCTGTGAATGCTTGCTGTGCATCTGGATCCCACTAAGTCCTGCTTCTGTGCCACACCTGGATGAATCCTCCAGCTGGCCCCCAATGTAGGCAATATTCCTGCCTTCCTTTCAGATAAAGAAACTATTTGGGGCTTTTTTGAAGAACAGATACAGACAAGGCAAGACTTAACCAAGGACCATCTCATTCCAAAGTTCATGTTTGTGTCATTGAACCATAGACACTATAAGGAAGGAAGGAATTTTTACATTTCATGTAGATGTTTTGATTATAAACAGTTACAGAGGATCATTTTGATCAACCATATTAATTGATGAAAGATTACATTCTGGAATAAACTATTGATGTGTAACTTGAAAAGATAAAGCAAGAAAAAAGAAAAACAAAAAAATTGAAATCATCTAAATTGCTTTTAAGACTTCTGTTCAAACCCACACCATAGACATATAATGATTTGTAGGGAATGTTTTTATCAACAGTTTTCTGCCAGTTGTAGAGTGTAATACCAAAGGAAAATTATTCTGGGATTGTAAATTAGTTAACACCTGCCAAATACAAATTAGACATGGAGACCTGCTAATGAAATAAAGTGATAAGCTTTGGACTTAATTCTCATTTTATCCCAAATCAAATCTCAAGTACTTGAAAATATGTGTTCTACATGCTAATGACTTTAAACTAGAGGTTGTGAATTTCTTGGTGTTTTTGAACAGATTTAAGGAACTCTTGCTTAAACTTTCCTTGAAATGACAAAATGTTGGCAGTCGTATTATAACAACTTAAAATTAATATCGTATCAGATTATTAAAATACATTAGATTCTCATGCAGGAATTTAATTTTTAATTCAATATGGACATGTTTACTGTATTTTAAAAAAATATCATAAGAGAAGACACAAAAATGATACATTACAGTACTGAAAATTTTGCCAGTTGAACGTTTTGGGGCTGAGGGGTGAGGTGAAGCAAAGTAGGCCTGTTTTCTTTTCCAAGAAGTTTGAACACTCTTCTAAGTGCAGAGTAGTTGTTCCTTCCTTTTTGTAGTACATTTTATATGTGCTGTCATGTAATTGCTTGTAACATTTTTGCACACCCTTTTGAAGGCTCACTCATCAAATGCAAGTAGGTCAAATACATTTTGTACCTCCATCGCCTGGCATATGAATAGTGATGGCCATTTTGTCATTGTGTCAAAAAGTTTTATTCAACATGTAAAATATAACCTTACAACTCTTCAACTCTTATTTTTCATAGTTGGCAGGAAAAATGGTGAATAATTACATATGGATAGCACAATGCAATATGCTTCAGTGTATGTAACATACAAGCTGCTATGCTTGTCCTGAGGAAGTCAGCGTAGAGGGATGACGAAGGATGATCAGCCATATCGGAGAGTGTAGTGTCAGAAGTGTAGCTGTCTCCTTTTATTCTGTCAGCCATCTTTGAGTAATTCTAATGCTAATAAATCTATTTGTAGGCAAAAATTGAGAGTCAACAGTGGTAACCTGAGACTAAAGAGAACAGGACAAAAGGGAGAGAAGAGAGGTTAGTAAACAGGTATAATCTTATAGCTTGATCCTAAGAATACATTCTGGCATTTTATAGCACAGCAGGGAAAATATAATTAACAATAATACATTATATATCTCAAATAAGTAGAAGAGAGGATTTGAATGGATGTACCATGAAGAAATAAAACTATAATATAATTTCCCTGTTAGACATCACCTTGTATCTCACAAATTCACACAAATGTCAACTCATTAAAAAAAATTCAGACAGCAACAAAAGTAACAACATGATTTAGAGGAAGGAGAGGCTATGATGGAGTCTAAGGCAGACTTTCTTTGGTTTTGAGGTGTGGGGATGGAATGCAGGGACTTGTGGATCCCTGACCTATATCCCAGCTCTTTTGAGGCAGGTTTTGAGAGACTAGAAAGAATTCACCCTTCATGGGGGCACTGGAGATATTTGAGAGGAGCTGAATCCCACTTGGGAAAATGTCTAAACTGGCTGAATTCTACTGCAATCCCAAGAATTGAGAAGTTCAGAGAGATGTGTTTCCAGCTGTGGAAAGCCCTGAAGGCCAAATTCTTACTGATGAGAAAGGCTGTCATACCTTTCAGTCCCATCCCTGGTCCACTCTTGATATTTAGGAAGGGACTTGGCATTATGCATACCTGAGGGAGAATGTGAAGAGGAATATAATTAACACTGAAGAGCAAGAGGCCACCAGGGGCAGCCATTCATGTTGTGGGCTCTGGGAAGCTAGCCCGCTTCCTTCTCACAGTGGGTGCTGTTCCCCTTCTCATGCTTTTATACAGGTTCGTTTGGGGAAAGGAAGGAAGGGAAGAAGGGGGAAGGAAGGAAGGGGGGAAGGAAGTGAAGAAGTAGCACTCTGGACTAAATGAGACTTGGCTTCTATTGCAGCCTTTTTTCTTAAGCTGAGCTTTTTAGTACATTTTATATGTACGTGAGGATCTCATTCAACATTGAGAATTTGTATATGTACATAGCACATCTTGATTCTCAGCTTTTCCCACCACTTGCGATCTTAATGAAAGGCTCATGCAACTTCCAGCATGTTATACAAGCCCCTTTCTGGACAGCTTAGTGACCAACTAAGTAAACCATTTGCAGTTTTTACTCTATAAACTCTGGAATCTTTTAGAAGACATTGCATATGTGCCAAGGTTAGATTTGCACTTGACAGAAGAAAAGCCAGCAAAAGATATTAACAGCTGGTAGATTCGTCTTGGGAATCATGTGAGCATTCTAATTAATGCCTAGTGGACAAAAAATGGGAGTAGTCTGAGGAATTCCATTTTCTTAATGTGATTAGAAGCAAAATAAAAACTGTACAAATTAAGTCAAAATTAACTACGTATAATTAACTTTTCAAGCTTTTAAAGATTGTTATGAATAAAGACTGATGGCTATTTTTAGAAAATTTTACTGAAGATATTATTTTGTGAACTGTAGCATACAAAGCTTCACACATAATTCAGGAATTTGTAATTCACTTACATAATGAAAAAAGAAATTTGCAAAATGTCCATTATATAAAGTGGAAAGAAACCCTCAGGACAAGTAGGCAACATTTTAGGTCTTTCTTTTCTTTTTTTTTTTTTTAAATCAGTTTTTGGTAGGTTTATAGAATCAGACCACAAATGCAGATATGTATATTAGGCATATTAGTTTTTCTAAATTGTATTTCTTAAGCTTGAAATCTTAAAAATTTGCCCTTAATCCCCAAAGATTCAATTAAATTGACTATCTTTGTTATTATAAATATATCATTATACTCCGATTCTTTGAAAATTAATGTTTTCTCTTTTCAGTGAATGAAAATTTAAGCAGGCTCTTCAGTCCATCAGTAGGAGGATGGTAAAGGGGCTGGACATGGGATGTGACCTGTATGTTATAAAGAGCTGTCAAAACAGCTCACAGGACAACAAAGCTGCACAAGACAGCTTCAAAAGGCCTGGGTGTGATGCTGGAAAGACATAAAAGATGGTGGCCACTGGTCTCATGGTCACTGTCTCCTGACCCTTCTAGTAACCCACTCTGTATGCGGGGTGTATTTTTTCTCTTCTTTTCATGTCTACATTTTACTTCTTTTATCTTCAATAAATGAAAATTTAACATTCATTCATTTGCTCTGACCAATTCTTTGAATGGGACAGGAGCCTGGTACTACTGAACACCCCAGCATCCCATAGCAAGTAGAATTATGCTTTACTTTCTCTAAGAATGGAAAATGGCTAATCATCTATTGGAAAGGGCTCAATGAAAATATTTTGAGCTAGGGAATATTTTTATATTTTAAAATATTAAAATATTTAAATATTTTAAATATTTACCATAGTGTCTAATATATAGTGGCACTTCCTAACTTTTTTTTTCCTGGGGAATACACCTGAAAAGAGGTGGCAAGCATTTGTTTCTAATTTCTAAGCCAATAGAGTCCATGGTGTGTCATGTGTCTGCAACACAGAAGCTAAGTCTGTTGGAGATTAGGTTGAATCCCAGCTCTATTCCTTACGTCCTGAATATCTTGTACAGTCTATCTACCTATTTATCTATCTATCTATCTTTCTATCTATCTATCTGTCTATCTGTCTTCTGCTCCGAGTGTGCTCTGTGAACCAGTGGTATCACTTGGGAGTTTGTCAGAAATGTAGACTCAGTGGTCCCATCTCAGAACTACTGAATCAGAAACTGCATTTTAATAAAATCTTCAGGTAATCTTTAATACAAATTAAAGTTTGATTAGCACTGATTTTTCTTAATATATCAGACTTCAGTTTCATCTTACAACACGAAGATAATAAAAGCACAAACTCAGATGCCATTTACTTCATTACATGAATTTAGAACAGTGCCTGGCATGTGGCGCTTAATGTCTGGTAACTATTCTCTTTCCTTCCCAGCCACAAAGAAGGCTTGGTGTTGCTCCAGGACTCTAAATCGTAGTCTGCTTGTGTAACTTCAAGGCTGCTGCTTTAATTTTCCAAAAAGGTTGAGCTAAGTCTCTGTTCAGTCCTTAGAAATCTTTCCTACTCTCAAGACTACCCACAGGTTACTCAGTCAGAATCAGTTTTATTTTATTTCATTTGTTTACATACATATGTATATTTCTACATATGTATTGAATTTTGATTATTTGTACCACCTATGTAAAACAAATAGTACAGAGGGTCTTCTGAGAGAATAAGGAGTGACATCAGGGATAATCCCTCCTATGGTCACTGTCCTACAATTTTACATTTTCCTGTCTTCCATCCCTGAACAAAACTTGTTCCTGAATATTGCAGTAGAGAAACAGTAAAGAACACATTTCTTCCACATGTTACGTTTCACAGAGACAGAGATTAGATAGCTTTGAATTGTCATGACCTCTCTCTTTCATAAGCAGAAAATATAGTATTTTGACTGGCTGTTTTTCAGTTTATCTTTCAATGACTACATTTCTTTTGGACTCTATGGAATATTATTTTTGTTTGTGTAAACGAAAAATGATTTTTTAAACATTACTAAAGAGGTTAGTGTCCTCTGTAGGCGTCTGAGCCCCAGAATAGCATTGCAGTTTTCTCAGGTCCCATGGGAGAGGGAGATCTGGGAGGAAGGGATTGTGTCTTGCTGTGGACTGTCTGCAGTGTCTGACAGGGCTCAGCAGGTAGTTAATGTTTAATAAGTATATGTTAGATCATTGAAAACATCATTTATCTGTTCATCTTTTGATGACTTCTTTGAGAGTTGGAAGTGTAATTTATTCTGCCCTAAGGTTAAATTGCTGGAGAAGTTTGTGTTCCTTAAGTAAGGTCTTGTTTTCTGTTCAGAGACACCACATGTCTTAACCACTATAGTCAGTAGGCATTACATGATACCCTGACTTTAAAGTACTGCACACAAATAGTTCGACCTTATCCCCAAATCCGTCACTTTACAAATAAATAGACAAAGTTTATATATACCTTTTCTGATAAAGTATTATAATGATGATTTTAGTGCTACCACTTTCTTTTTTTTAGTTTTTTTGAGACAGGGTCTCAGTTTTGTAGTTCAGGCTGGCCTTGAACTCAGTGTGTAGCCCAAGCTAGCCTCAAACTCATACCAGTCCTTCTGCCTCTGCCTCCTAAGTGCTAGGATTGCAGGCATCAGCCACCACATCCAGCTAGTACCATTTTAAATCATATCCTTGAACAATTATGTTGCTTGTTTTTCCCATATATTAATATTTAACTTACTGCAATCCTAAACAGATTCATTTATTAATTTCTTTCTTCCTACATATTCATTTCTAAATTTATAATCATGTTGATGTGTGTGAAATTCCTCTACTTTAAAGTGAAATGGGAGTTATTGTAGAAGTCTATAGGACTAGGAGTAGAAATGCAACTTTTACCTTTGATCTAGTTATTCTGCTTCTTAGACTTTATCATAAGATTGTATTGATAGCTAAAAGGAATTATTGAGAAATAGGTTCAATATATTATTGTATAAATCAATAAAAATTGAAAATAATTAAAAGGGATAGTAATAAGAGCTGAATCAGTAAATATTTTTCAAATCCATAAAATGGGTACTATGCTACCATTAAAGATGATGCTGAAGAATAATCTTAAAGGCACATTATACTGCCACATTAAAAAATAAATTATGAGTGCTCACTTCGGCAGCACATATACTAAAAAATAAGTTATGAAATACTGAACAATATATAATTTTAGTTTATAAAAACTAAACAACTAAATTTATGGACTTATATGTCCATGTACATATATGGAAAAATTTGAAAAGCTATAATAATTATTTCTTGTAATAGGATTATAAATTATTTTAACTTGAATCTTCCTTTTATTCTTTCTTTAATTGTTATATGTAACTTTTTTTTTTTTTTGAGACAAAATCTTGCTTTGTAGTTCAGGCTGGCCCTGAGCTGAGCCTGAAACTCATATCGCAGCAATCTTCCTGCCCTGGCCTCCCAAGTGCTGGGATTATAGTCCTGATCCACCATGCCCAACACTACTTTTAAGAAAAATGATAAATAATGGGAAATAATTTGTAAATATGGCAGTCTAATGTGCTGAAGGCTAAAATCCTGGAAACATGGTATTTGGCAACTCTTATGCCTCCTGTTAGGTGGCTCTTGCTGTGATTCCATTGTCTGTAGGCCTTTCACATAGCCTGGGCCTCAGCTTTGAGCATCATTTTCAACAGATCTTTGTAGAGGCCTGTGAATCTGTATTTTGGGACTTTCATGGGTAATTCTGATTATTAGAACCTTGTGTTTGGCTTTTCTTGTCCCATTCTCCCATACCTCCTTTGGTGTAAAATACTACATCATTTTTTCAAGAGTATAAGTGAAAAGTCAATTTGTGACTACCTATTGTGGTTTCTTAATAATATTTCCCACTAAAAAGAGCCAGGAGTCTTTAGAGGGTAGTAACCTCTGAACTTGTGACACAAAATATGCTAGATAAACCTTAAACACCTTGTAGAGCTTTCTTTTTTGATAGTTTATGGATGTTATTAAAGATTAATGGAGGGCCAGGAATTTAGCTTAGTGGTTATGATATCTGCCTTGCAAGCACAAGGTCCCAGATTCAGTCCCTAGTAACCACATACCATAATGCAGGGCATAGTGACTCGCGTCCACCAGAAGTCAGTACCATACACCACAATGGTGGGTGTGGTGGTTATGCCTGTAATCCCATTACTTGGGAGGCAGAGGCAGGAGGACTGCTGTGAGTCTGAGGCTTGCCTGGGCTATATAGTGAGCTCAGGACCAGAGTGATTGACAAAACAAGATGGTATCTCAAAAAAAAAAAAAAAAAGAAAAGAATAGAAGATTAATGGATAAGCCTGAAGGACATATTGTATAATAAAAATTTATTGTAAATATAGTGCAAATTAAGATAAATCTATTTAATGTAATTTACTGAAATTATATATCCTCATAATTTTGCTAAAATATAAAGGACACTGAAAATTATTGAAAATAACAAAATCACTAAAATTCTATTTAGAAAAGTGGTCATTAAGAGGAAAGCAACAAGCATTTGTCTAGTTTTTTTTAAGATTTCCATTTCCTGATGACCAAATAATCATAGTGGTTGAGGTACATGTTCATATACAAAGTAATTTCACATATATATTTGGGAAGCAATTCTAAAATAGAATATTCACAACTGTGCAAGTCTACACACATTCTAACAATAGTTGTAATTGATGAGGCTGTTAGATAAAATGAATAAACGTATAATGAAGGGAAACAGGTCCATACTATATGAAGTCTTAAAACTGCCAACAGCAAAACAATGAATGGGTGATTTGTAATGTGCTGCTGAATCTGGATAATGGCTGGTCATTTTACTAGTTTCTGTATTTTTAAATTTTTCAAAATACCAATTAGCACATGAATGATATTGTGTGTGTGTCTGTGTGTAGCACTAGCATATATTGTTAGACTGTATACAAACTGGTTATTATCTTGCATGGGTAATAAATGGTACTCTTTGGGGCTGTTACAGTGAACAGTTGTATGCATCTCTTCCAGACAAAACTCTATAAATTAAGCTCAGCTGCTGGAGTGTACAACACCATGTCAAGAGGAAAACAAGTCTAGTCCTTGCTTAAAAAATATCTAGTAATCTGGTTTTCCATACCATTTCCCTCTTTGTGATCATAAGTTATCTCAAAGGGCTTCTGTTTTGTTTGTTTTTTAATCACATAAAAGGCTGTTAATATTTTTGGCTGACTATTTACACAGATCTAGTAAGACCGTTAATTGACCAGAAAAGCCTGCTTGAGTTTGCTTGGGAAGTTTGGTGCCATGTAATTAAGATTCTTAGACTGAACACTTAAGAGCCTGCATTCTTTTTTTTTTTTT